>JAHIAM010004574.1:0-27176 GCA_021605205.1 Aegilops longissima
AACAGAGCGACCACAAGCGCCCAGGCCCCGCGGCGGCGGCTAGCGGCCGGCGAGTTGCGGCTGTTCGAAGACCAGCGGCGGGAGGGCAGCCTCAAATAGCGGACAGGAAGGCGGCAAGTCCACTGGTTGCGGCCTTCTCTTCTGACAGACTCTAGATGGTCCTGCCAAGTTCCATGGCGGTAGCGAAGCTGTCCAACCACACTACCGGAAGTGCCAGTGGTGCACCGGGATCACCAGGGAGGCGGCCTCCTGCCTCCCCACTTTCTTGAGCTACCGCCTCCGCCGCCGCCAGCCCGGTTTGTCGAGCCAATCGGCGCGATTACAAGATGAGTACCCGAGGAAGAGCACGGAACTTATGTGGTATTCACCAGTGTGGCCGACGATCGGCCTTGCAGGTAATTGCACTGCGGAAGAAGGTGAATCTGTAGCATCGGATACTCGAGAATTCATGCTGGCGGTCGAAGCCCTCTCGGTTGGGCGAGCGATCACGCAGGTGATGGGAGTCCGGGCTCTATACTGGTCTTGGGAGCACGCCCTTACTCTGAATAGGCGGGCAGCTTCAAGCTACCATGATTCAGCTGATGAAGCGGAGGTAGTAGCATCAACATCCTATACAAGGACACCTTGAAGTTAGGAATCAAGCAAAGATAGCTTGAGCAGCGGACTGTGTTCCGGACATTGTGCACAGCCTTTCCTGCTCACGGTCGACCAAGATCACGATAGATGTCCTCTTTGGAGACAAAGATCATTTCGGCGAGAGCCGGTTTGGTTCGAAGTGGTGGACATAAAGTCCGTACCATGCGCTTGGCCGGCCGGCTTTGGCCAAGTTCATGGTGGTCCCCACTCGCCTACCTCAAGATGAAGATGTTGAGTTCAAGGGATTCGGCCGTGGCGGCGACTCTGAAGGAACGTCGCTTGCGGCGCTGAAAAGCGGTCGGCTAACGAGTCCACGGTATTCGCGGTGAAGCGGCTTCTTGATCGGGTTGTGGCGATGGCGGCAACAGCGAGATATCGCCCAACCCCAAGGAGTCGGGCTGAGGCTCGTTCAAGCTGGCCAAAGAAAGAAGAAGATACCCTTGGACCCGGAACACCAAAAGTGCAGCTATCATAGGTGCAAACCTTGGCGGCAAATATTAAAGCGAGCTCGTCGATTTCCTCCGTGAGAATCGGGACATCTTAGCATGGTCCCCTAAAGACATGCTAGGTGTCTGCCGTGAATTCGCAGAGCACAAGTTACATGTCGATCTGATGTGAAGCCGTCGAGGCAGCCCTTGCGCCTTTGTCGGAAGAGAGAAGAGAGTTGTTGGAGAAGAGATAGGCCGGCTCCCTGCAGCGGTTTCATTATGGATATTTTTCCGGAATGGTTAGCAAACTTCGGTCTGATCTTGAAGAAGAAGAACAGCGTGGAGGATGTGTATTGACTACACAAGCCTCAGCAAAGCTTGCCCCCAGGACCCGTTAAGCTCTGCAGAGAATTGATCGAGCGATAGACTCCACAGCGGATCTGATCTGTTGAGGCTTCTTAGATGCATATTCGAGATATCACGGATCAAACTGAACCGGTGACCGGCCAAACCCGCCTTCATCACGCCGTTTGGAGCCGCTGCTCTCGACCGCATGGCGTTAAACAAGGAATGCGGCGCCACCTTTCAGCGTTGCATGCGAAGTGCCTCCTCAAGCAACTTCAGAAAGCATACGTCTCGTGGAAGATGTGAGTGGTGAAAGGCGAGCATGGAACAACTTTGGAAGACCTTAAGAAACCTTTGAGAACACCGCCCGATTCGAGATCAAGCTCAACCACAGAAGTGCGTCTTGGAGTACCAACCGGCCAACTCCTTGGTTTCACGGTCTACGACGCGGCGCAGAGTGCAACCACAGAAGATCGAAGGCCATCGAGAGGATGGAAGTACCCGCTTGGCGCTAGATGTGCAAAAGTTCACGGGCTGCTTGGCGTCCATCGGCCGATTCATGATCGCTGGTGAAAAGCTCTCCTTTATACCAGCTCATGAAAGACCACCTTCTTAGAATGGAACCACAAAGCGGACATAGCTTTTCTCCGGTTGAAGAAAATGCTGCTTCTCCCCCTGTTGTTGGCGGCCCGACTCCTAAAGAGCCCATGCTCACGTACATTACCGCCACCGGCCGGGTAATGGTAACCTGATCGTGTAGTTGGCGCAGGAGGAAGGCAGGCGCTACCGTCCGAGGACGGTATATTACGAGCAAAATCTTGTCGACCTCAAGCAGAACTACCCCACTACGGAAGATGTGCTTTCTTTCGTGCACTTTACGCCAAGAAGTTGAAACCTTGCTTTCAAGGCACCCAATCACTGTGGTTTGCACAGCCCACTAGCCGAGATCGCCAGGCAGAGATGCCTCTGGCGAGTGGCCAAATGGGCCATAGAGCTGGCCCCTACACCATCTATTACCAGCCCCTTTTCGCCATCAAATCATAAGCCTTTGCAGCCGACTTCCTCGTCGACTTGGCGAGACCCGATGCACTGCCGCCTGCCACTTTTGACTCCACCATTGGCGGATGCATTCCGATGGATCCAAGATCGCTGCACCGGCTAGGGCGGCGTTGTCCTCACTTCCCCAAAGCGACAAGCTCAAAATCTTGGCTCAACCATTACAGCATGACGGCAGCCTACCATAGTCAATAGAGGAAGTCGGTATGGCGTCACTTTGGTGTCTACCAGCGTTGCGTTGAGCGGAGGCAAAATCAGCGATTCTCGAAGACATTCATCAAGGAAGTCACGTACCCTGCGACCTCAAGGCACTTTCGTCGCCAAAGCCTCCGACCACGGTTTCTTACCTGCCCCTGCCCTAGAAGGCGAAGAATTAGTCCAAAAATGCAAGGGGTGCGGATGTTTCGCTCCAAGCCCGTGTCGGTGGCTTCGCACTCAGAACTATCCCCATCGCTTTGGCCCTTTGCTGTTTGGGGCACAGACATGGTGGGACCATTCAAAGCAGCCGAGGTGGCCTAACTCATTTGCTTGCATCGCGGTGGACAAGTTCACCAAATGGATAAGTAAAGCCCATCAAAAGTTGAATGGTCCAACTACGATGACTTCATCGCCGACATCACGACTCGATGCGGCGTACCACGACATCATCACCGACAATGGCACAAATTTTGCCAAAGGCGCCACAGCCCGTTTACTGGCGACACAAGGCATCCGGTGGACTTAAGCGTCCGTTGCCCATATCACGATCAAGCGACCAGGTGGAAGCGAAACAAGCGGCCTCATCTGTCCGGCATGAAGCCTCGTTCAGTTGAGACCCTTGGAGCATTCCGGATAATTGTTGGCTTGATGAGTTGCCGGCCGTCCTCTGGAGTCTGCGCACTGACTCCAAACAAGTCAACGACTTCACACCCTTCTTCCCGTCTACGGTGCTGAAGCCGTCATCCCAGCGGACATAGAGTTCGACTCGGCGAGTCACCATGTACAGGAGGAAGCGGAAGAAGCCGTCAAGGCGGCGTCGATCTGCTGGAAGAAGACGGCTGTTGGCTTTCGGCCGGTGATCATCTACCAGCCCGAGCTGCGCCGCAGCTACGCCAGGAAGGTCGGCCGAGATCTTTCCGGGAGGCGACGCTTGTGCTCGGCTGATCCAGCGAACAACCGGCTTTGCCTGCAAAACCATCGGCGCCAGGAAACCCCTTCATTATCAGACAAAGTCTTTGAGTAGCGATTCCTACTACTGATCGGTAACTCGAAGCCCGAGTGCTTAAAGGGAGACGACTCCGGCAAAGGCGGAGCGACCATGGAATACAAAATCTTCTCGAAGATTTTCTGATTGATACGATATGTACCGCGCTACCTTTTGTATTAAAGTACCAAGACTTGAGGCCCCGAGCGAGCTCGGGGACTGCCTTTATTATCTATATGATAAAATTATGCCTTGAGTATGTTACTCTTTGTTATGCGCTTGGCACCGGGTTCGACTAAGTCGACCGGGGACTTCGCCGCCTCGCGCTATGGAATGCTTCCTGTGGTCGGACAAGTAGTGTGTGGTTTTCTAAGCCGTCTCTGTCCGGAAGAGGCAGCTTTTCGAAGCTTGTTGTTTAGTGGGCGGGGAGTAAGGAAGAATAGGAGCCCACATGAAAAATGGCTAAGGACCCAAAGCATAAACATAGCCTAAGCCCGACTTCCAGCCTCTCTTAGCAAAGCCGACTCTTGAGTAGTCGACTTGCACTTCTATCCAACTTGTTAAAAGACTCTAAAAAACGGCCAAGTACTTGCCTTCCAAAAGTAGCCAAGCATTTTGATCAAGCTTTGCAGTCCGGCAGGATTAATGGCGGCCCAACAGGAGGCGACTAAGGGAAAGCGGCAAAGAAAAAAGCCATAAAAGCAAAAGCAATGAAAGATAGAATTAGGATGAATATTTACATAACATAGGCCCTTGGCGAATCTTCAGCGAAGTTCAAAATACACCCTACTTGGTGGAATTGTGCAAATTAACAAGTTTTTCAAAGACTACTAAATGCAGATAAAATAAAAGGCAGGCGGCAGCCTAGGAGCGGCAGGCAGGTTTGGAGGCAGGAGGAGGCAGCGGTGTCGACGGCAGGAGGCGGCAGGTGAGGCGATCTCGCCTTGATCATCTCCCGTGGCGGCCCGGCAGGTGGCGGCTGACTCGTTCTTTGGGCCGCGAACGGCTGAGGCTGGTCGCCGCTCCATCTTCTGGAGCCTCCGTCTCGCCTCCATCCTCCGTCTCGCCTTCCTCCTCGGCGCTGGGGCGATCCTCCGCCAGTCCACGTCTGCCGTCGGTTCATCCCGAACCACTCGGCGGCGCCTCCGCCATCCTCAGCCCGCTCAAGGGCGAAAACGGCTGGTGTACAATGTGGTCGGCGATCGCCACCGCCACGCTCGATGAGGCGTCTTCGCAACCCGATAGCTCTGCTTTGGGCCTCAGCAAGGAACACAACCAGCGGTCCGAGATCTGGCCCCTGATTCCATGCAGGCGAATTCCAAGGCCAGGCGCTCTCAGCCGGGCAGGAACCCTTCCGAGCCTCAAGGCGGCCATCCGCGACCTCTAGCCCGAGTCGGCGATCCGGTCCAGGAGTGTCGCAGAAGCTGGCATGTCGGCCACCAGGCAGCAATCTTTGGCGCCCGACACGTTGAAGCGGCGCAACATCCGATGGGCGACGCGGATGAAACCTCTATGCTTAGAAGCTGCTCGTCAAGGGTCGGGGAGTTGGCAGCAATCTCCGCACCATTGCCCTTGGCGCCTGCGATCAGCCTCGATAAGCGATTGGCGCGCTGCGTGTGGCGAGGAAGAACTCTGCCAAGGCGAAAAAGAAGCAAGTCAAAAATCAAGTCAGCCCGACCTATAGTCGATTGGCTCAAAGAAAGATAGTAAATAAACTCACCGTCGATGATGTCACCGATTTCATGGAAGCGAGGTCAGGTGTGCCTCCTTAGCCGGTCCGCGAGGCCTTTCGCTTTCAAACTTCGGCCGGAGAGCAGCCTCTTTCTTCTCGCCTCGTCACGCACCTTCTTAAGCAGCTCCCTTTGCTCCGCCCGGCTGCGTAGCTAATAGGTTGCGCTCTGCGGCGAGCTTGTTGCACTCGTCCCCCTTAGCGCAAAGCGGTGTCGGCTTAACCCAGCTGCCGCCAGGAGTGGCGTTGGCCTACGAAGAATAAAAAGAAAAGGGCGTTAAGTGCGTCAACTAAGAAAGGTCGCCGGGGAAGATCCGACCCGATTGCTTTCGGCGGTCGGCCCGAATATCGGGGACTACAGCCAGCGGTGTGCCGGTAGCCCCGTGAAGAAAAGAAAGAAAGAAACTCCTCCGGCTCTCCGACAAGTCGGCGATCCGCTTGCCCAGCTCCTCAACATTGCGGTTGAAAGCGGTGACACGGAGGTTGTGATACTCCTGTGATAGGCATTTCGGACAAAGGTAAATATTTGGAACTCACTAGATGGAGTTCAGGCTTGCCGCCTTACCAGAGAAGAACAAGAAAAGCAAACTCAAAGAAAGCATACCCGAGCGGCTGCTCGCTGCGGCGCGAATCGCCTTGGTGCGATTACGGATGGCGTCGCCCTCGGCTCGCAACCGCTGAGCGTCGAGCGCCTGAGTTCAGCGAACTGTGCCGCCTCCTCGCACCACCCAGCAGGTGCAGGCGCTTATTGCCTCGGCGTCTAGGATGGCGAGCTGGTGGCGCCCGTCTCCAAAGCGTGGCGCCAAAATCGCCCTTCTCAAAACGGCGGCGCGCTTTGGCGGCGACTTGAAGGAGCAACCGCCATGTACCTCGTCTTGATCGGCGGCACCGGTGAGTCCGCTGCTTTGTTACCTAGCAGCTCGGGCCAATGGCCGGGCGTTAGTGGCGACGGCGGCCGTACCGAAACATGGAAACCTGCCGCCGCCCCTTTCCATGATGGGTTACTCGCGCGCGGCTCCCTGGATCTGCCTCGTGAACTCACGGGGTAGCGGAGCTCAACGAGGGTGATGAGCAGATGCCAATTGGGCGTGCAGCCTCCTCAGCTTCTTAGCTTTGCCATGGCGGCGGCAAGCCTCATCCAGCTTCCTCTAAGCGGAAGCGCGCCTTCTCGACCTCCGCCTTCTCTAGGCGAGCGGCTTCTTCGTCGTCGCCTTCTCTCTGCGCGTTCCGCTCCGTCGCTTCCGGTGGTGGCGGGGTCAATCCGCCGAATAGTGGCGGAGCGTCTCTGTCGACCCATAGCGAGCGGCGGCAGCTATGCGCCCAGATTCGATCGCTTGATCCGCCGATTATTCGCCGTCGTTGCCATGTCATGTATGTGCGTGTTGCACTTTGCCATGTCATCATCGCATTTCATATCCCATGTCATCATCGCATTACATTTTGCATCGTGTTACGTCTCATGCATCAAGCATTTTCCCGTTGTCCGTTTTGCAATCCGGCACTCCTATCTCTCTCGCGCGCCCTCTTTTACCTCTTTTAGTTATGCGGGTGTTAAGCGGTCTCCGGAATGCCCGAGGTTTGTCAAGCGGCGGTATAACGTTGTGAACCGCTTTGTCAAGTTCGTGTCATTGGTCGTTTGGTACTCAGCGTTAGCAAGGAGTAACATGAAAGCCTCTTTTATTTTGCAGCCCAACTCCCCCTCAAACTGGCCCAAACCCGCAAACTCCCTCCATGCTCTCGGTGCGTTCGATCCGCGATCAGCGTGGCAGCTCCACCTCATTTGGACTCTCCTAGCTCCCTCTACCTATAAATTAGTCCCCCCTTGAAATTGCGGATGTATCAGCAGATCAAACCCTAACAAATCGTACAGCCGCCGCGGTTTGTATCCATCCGGCGGGGCAGCGTCTCCCGCCGCCGCGCGCGCCAGCGAGAGCCGCCCGTGGCGCTCCGCCCCTCGCCGCGCTGCCGCAAAACCATCCGAAACCCGAGCGCGCTCCTCGCCCGCCGCCCGATTTGCGCTGCCGCGCCCGGCCCGGCGCCCGCCGCCTCGCCCCTTGGCCAGCTCCGCCCTCGCCGCCGTAGCAGGCTTCGCCGCCGCCCGCTGCTCCCGGCGCCGGCGACCCGGGTAAGATCCGCGGCGTGCATGCCTTCGCCTCATTCCGTTTCAGGCACGGCGACGTTCTACTCGCCCCCACCATGATAAGCCATCCTTTGGCATATGTCGCACCAACCCCGACATTTGGCGCCCACCGTGGGGCTAGGTGCACCGTCGTCCAGGAGACCTTCTGCGGGCGGGAACCCTTTCCTCCCTGGTGGCGCAGCCAGCCCGGCCGCGCCAGACGGAGTCTGCGCCCGGCGCTACTGCGTCGCTGAGATCGCTGCGACCAGCTGCCTCGCCGAACTTGCCGGCGAGGTTCGCCTCCGGCGAGCACTGCATCCGGCGCAGGCATGGGAAGCCCGAGAGCCTCCTCGCGGGCCTCCTTGACCAACTCCACGTCGCGGCGAGCCTGCGCGGACTTGGAGTCCGTAAACTCCACCGACCCGATGCTGGTCGACTCCGACACCGCGTCGCTCGGCGCGTTCCCCACCAGCGTGGTGGTCTCTGACGAGCGCTCCCTCGCGCGGAGGCGGCGGAAGCTTACCGTCCGCGAGGTGCTGCGTCGCCGGTCATGGCGAGCATTCGGCGAAGAGCTCATGACCCTCTCGGCAGCGGCTCGCAAGACCTGATCGCGCCTATTCCGGAAGGCGGTGGCGCCGAGATCTTTGGAAAGCCGCCGCCTTCAACTTCGTCGGCGAAAAAAGCTAGCAAGCATGAGATGCTTGTCGAAGCCTACCAGCGTGAGATGGATCGTCTTTGTAGGCGGCTCGCCGCCCAGCTGGACCTAACCGCCTAAGCGCGGTCCAACAGCGTAGCGTGGCCATCGCCAACCTGTTGGGGCCAATCGCCCTGTATGCGCCACGCTGCGGAGAACATCCGCGCCGCCCGAGCGGCGGACGAGCTGAACAACCGAGTGTGGCGCGCTGATAGCGGGCGAGTCAGCAGCTCCTCGGCGGCTGCCATGCATAACGAGGCGGCTGCGCGCAGGCGCCGCAGCGACAAAACGACGACCTGCCTCCCGCCCGAGATCAAGGCGGCGTCGGACACCGACTGGCGGTGTCCGCAGATGAAAAAACAAGGATTCGGCTGTCAGCCATAGCCGGACTCACATCTCTATCGAGCGCGACCAAGACGGCCGCCCAAGAGCAGTGGAACGGCATGACGACTATCTGCCTCCTCATCCTCGCAGAGAAAGGTGAGTCTCCCCGCCGTCGTCGAGCATCCGACTCTCGGCGACTGCCTTGGCCGCCAAGAGGGAGTCGGAGAAAACGACGCCCGCCATCGGATCGACCGAGTCCACCGATCCCTAGCGCTGGAAGAAGAGGACGAGTTGGGTCCGCCCTGTTTCGGACATCGCATCCGAGACGAGCCCTTTTCCAGAGGGTTCACGCTCCCCCGAGATACGCCCAAATATACCGGCTCCGTAAAGCCGGAAGATTGGCTGGTTGACTACTCCACAACCGTCAACATAGCGAACGGCAACAAGCGTGTTGCCATAAAGTATGTTCCACTCATGCTCGAGGCACGGCCGGACATGGTTGAACAACTGAAGCCCTGCGCATCAACACAGGTCGACTTCACGAAGCCGTCCGCAACTTCACGAGCGCGTACAAGCGACCTCCCAAGCCTCGCTAGCTTTCCTTGTGCGTGCAAGGCCCCAACGAGTCAACTTCGTGAGTACCTCCGCAGCTGGGCTGAGCTTGAACTCCTGCGGCGTGCACGAGTGCAAGCTCTCAGTACTTCACCGCCGGGTGCGAGAAGGCACCCTCCTCAAGCACAAGCACCTCTGCGGCGAGCCGGAGACCCTCGACGAGCTGCTGATCATAGCAGAACAAATGCACGCCAGCCGACTCCTCCATGAAGGCGGAGATTCAAGTCGGTCACGACCGACAAAGTGGCCCCTCGGGCTCCCGAACTCCGGTGGAGACACGGTGGCGACAACAACGAAGCGACCACAAGCGCAAGGCCCCACGGCCGGCTTCTAGCAGCCGGCAGGTTGCGACGATCGAAGACCAGCAGCGGAGGGCAGCCTCGACCAAGCGGCAGAAAAGCGGCAAGTCAAGCGGTTGCGGCCTTCTCTTCTGGCAGACTCTAGATGGTCCTGCAAGTTCCATAGCGGTAGCGAAGCCGTCAAACCACACCACCGGAAGTGCCAGCTGGTTCACCGGGATCACCAAGGGAGGCGGCCTCCTGCCTCCCCCCTTTCTTTGAGCTGCCGCCTCCACCGCCGCCCCACCGCCGGTTTGTCGAGCCGATCGGCGCGATACAAGATGAGTACCGGAAGAGCACGGAGCTTATGTGGTATTCACCGGTGTGGCCGACGATCGGCCTTGGCGGCTGCTGCGGCAGAAAGGTGAATCACGGTAGCATCGGATACTCGAGAATTCATGCACTGGTCAGAAGCCCTATCGGTTGGGCGAGCTGATCACCCGAGGTGATGCGAGTCCGGGCTCCTCGCCTGGTCTTGGGAGCCGCCCTTACTCTGAATAGGCGGGCGCTCGCTTCTGATGAGTGCTGATGAAGCGGAGTAGTAGCATCAACATCCTATACAAGGACACCTTGAAGTTAGGAATCAAGCAAAGATAGCTTGAGCAGCGGACTGTGTTCCACGGCATTGTACAGCCTTTCCTGCTCACCGATCGACAAGATCTGATAGATGTCCTCTTTGGAGACAAAGATCATTTCGGCGAGAGCCAGTTTGGTTGAAGTGGTGGATATGAAAGTCCGTACCATCGCTGCTTGGCCGACCGGCTTTGGCCAAGTTCATGGTGGTCCCCCACTCGCCTACCTCAAGATGAAGATGTTGAGTTCAAGGGATTCGACCGTGGCGGCGACTCTGAGTCGTCGTCGCTTCTTGTGACTGAAAAGCGATCGGCTAGCCGAGTCCACAGTGATCGCAGTGAAGCGGCTTCTTGATCGGGTTGTGGCGATGGCGGCAAGCAGCCGAGATATCGCCCAACCCCAAGGAGTCGGGCTGAGGCTCGTTCAAGCTGGCCAAAAGCGAAGAAGATACCCTTGGACCCGGAGCACCCAAAAAGTGCGCTATCATAGGTGCAAACCTTGACAGCAAATATTAAAGCGAGCTCGTCGATTTCCTCCGTGAGAATCGGGACATCTTCGCATGGTCCCTAAAGACATGCTAGGTGTACCCGGAATTCGCCGAGCACAAGTTACATGTCGATCGATGTGAAGCCCGTCGGGCAGCCCTTGCGCCTTTGTCGGAAGAAGAAGAAGAGTTGTTGGAGAAGAGATAGCCCGGCTCCTAGCAGCGGTTTCATTATGGAAGTATTTTTCCAGAATGGTTAGCAAACTTCGGTCTGATGCTTGAAGAAGAACAAGCGGTGGAGGATGTGTATTGACTACACAAGCCTCAACAAAGCTTGCCCCAAGGACCCGTTAAGCTCTGCCGAGAAATTGATCAGGCGATAGACTCCACAGCGGATCACGAGCTGTTGAGCTTCTTAGATGCATATTCAGGATATCACGGATCAAGCTGAACCGGTGACCGGCGAAGACCGCCTTCATCCGCCGTTTGGAGCCTTACGCTGTCGACCATGGCGTTCGGCTTAAGGAATGCGGCGCCACCTTTCAGCGTTGCATGCGAAGTGCCTCCTCAAGCAACTTCGGCGGCATGCGTCTCGTGGAAGATGTGGTGGTGAAGGCGGAAAAGCATGGAACACTTCTTTGGAAGACCTTAAGAAACCTTTGAGAACTGCGCCGATTCGAGATCAAGCTCAACCACGAAGTGCGTCTTGAATTACCACCGGCCAACTCCTTGGTTTCCTGGTCTCTGAGCAGCGGCATAAGTGCAACCTGTGAAGATCAAGGCCATCGAGAGGATGGAAGTACCCGCCGATTGCTAGATGTGCAAAAGTTCACCGGCTGCTTGGCGTCCATCAGCCGATTCATCAGTCGCCTGGGCGAGAAAGCTCTCCCTTTATACCAGCTCATGAAGAAGACCACCTTCTTAGAATGGAACCACAAGGCGGACATAGCTTTTCTCCAGTTGAAGAAAATGCTGACTACTCCCCCTGTGTTGGCGGCCCCGACTCCTAAAGAGCCCATGCTCCTGTACATTGCCGCCACCAGCCGGGTAGTCAACCTGATCATTGTAGTTGGCGCAAGGAGGAAGGCAAGGCGCTACCGTCCGAGACGGTATATTACTGAGCAAAATCTTGTCGACCTCCAAGCAGAACTACCCCCACTACGGAAGATGTGCTACTGGCGTGCACTTTGCCGCCAAGAAGTTGAAGCCTTACTTTCAAGAGCACCCAATCACTGTGGTTTGCACAGCCCACTAGCCGAGATCGCCGGGCCGAGATGCCTCGGCGAGTGGCCAAATGGGCCATAGAGCTGGCCCCTACACCATCTATTACCAGCCCCTTTCGCCATCAAGTGCATAAGCAGCGCCGACTTCCTCGTCGACTTGGCGAGACCCGATTACTGCCGCCACACCGACTCCACCCATTGGCGGATGCATTTCGATGGATCCAAGATGCGCACCGGCTTGGGAGCCGGCGTTGTCCTCACTTCCCCCAAAGGCGACAAGCTCAAAATCTTGGCTCGGCAAGTACAACGCCGAGCGGCAGCCTACACCATAGTCAATAGAGAGCTGGTCAGGCGCAGCGTCACTGGTGTCTACCAGCGTTGCGTTGAGCCAGAGCAAGGCCAAGCGATTCTCGAAGACATTCATCAAGGAGAGTGCGGCCACCATGCGGCCTCAAGAGCACTCGTCGCCAAAGCCTTCCGACACGGTTTCTTCGGCCAACTGCCCTAGAAGGCGAAGAATTAGTCCAAAATGCAAGGGGTGCGGATGTTCCGCTCCAAGCCGTGTCGGCCGGCTTCGCACTCAAGACTATCCCCATCGCTTTGGCCCTTTGCTGTTTGGGGCCTGGACATGGTAGGACCATTCAAAGCAGCACGAGGTGGCCTAACTCATTTACTTGTCGCGGTGGACAAGTTCACCAAGTGGATAGAAGTAAAGCCCATCAAGAAGTTGAATGGTCCAACTGCAGTGACTTCCATCGCCGACATCACGACTCGGTACGGCGTACCACACAGCATCATCACCGACAATGGCACAAATTTTGCCAAAGGCGCCCTGGCCCGTTTCTGCGCGACACAAGGCATCCGACTGGACTTAGCGTCCGTTGCCCATATGCAGTCAAACGACCAGGTGGAGCGAGCAAACGGCCTCATCCTGTCTGGCATGAAGCCTCGACTGGTCGAACCACTGGAGCATTCGGACGGCTGTTGGCTTGATGAGTTGCCAGCCGTCCTCTGGAGTCTGCGCACGACTCCAAACAAGTCAACCGGCTTCACACCCTTCTTCCCCGTCTACGGTGCTGAAGCCGTCATCCCAACGGACATAGAGTTCGACTCCCGCGAGTCACCATGTACACCGAGGAGAAGCGGAAGAAGCGCGTCAAGGCGGCGTCGATCTGCTGGAAGAGGGCGGCTGTTGGCACTCGGCCGGTCCAGCATCTACCAGCGAGCTGCGCCGCTACTACAACAGGAAGGTCGGCCGAGATCTTTCCGGGAGGCGACCTTGTGCTCCGGCTGATCCAGCGAACAGCCGGCCTGCACAAGCCATCGGCGCTTTGGGAAAACCCCTTCATTATCAGCAAAGTCTTGAGCAGCGATTCCTACTACTGATCGGCTCGAAGCCCGAGTGCATAAGAGGGCGACTCCGGCAAAAGGCGGAGCGACCATGGAATGCAAATCTTCTCCGAAGATTTTACAGTTGATCGGTATGTACCACGCTACCTTTTGTATTAAAGTACCAAGACTTGAGGCCCCGAGGCGAGCTCGGGGACTGCCCTTTGTTATCTATATGATAAAATTATGCCTTGAGTATGTTACTCTTTGTTATGCCGCTTGGCACCGGGTTCGACTAGTCGACCCGGGGACTCGCCGCCTCGCGCTATGGAATGCTTCCTGTGGTCGGACAAGTAGTGTGTGGTGCCTAAGCCGTCTCCTGTCAGAAGAGGCAGCTCGCAGAGCGACTGTTTGGTGGGCAGGAGTAAGGAAGAATGGGAGCCCACATGAAAAATGGCTAAGGACCCAAAGCATAAACATAGCCTAAGCCGACTTCAGCCTCTCTTCATAAAGCCGACTCTTGAGTAGTCGACTTGCCGCTTCTATCCAACTTGTTAAAAGACTCTAAAAAGCGGCCAAGTACTTGCCTTCCCAAAGTAGCCAAAGCATTTGATCCAAGCTGCAGTCCATGAGCGGTTAATCCGGCCAGGCAGGAGGCGACTAAGGGAAGGCGGCAAAGAAAAAAGCCATAAGAGCAGCGAGCAATGAAAGATAGAATTAGGATGAATATTTACATAACATAGGCCCTTGGCGAATCTTCAGCGAAGTTCAAAATACACCCTACGGGTGGAATTGTACAAATTAACAAGTTTTTCAAAGACTACTAAAGCAGATAAAATAAAGGCAAGGCGGCAGCCTAGGAAGCGGCAGGCGGGTTTGGAGGGCCGGAGGAGGCAGCGGTGTCGAGCGCCAGGCGGCAGCTGGCGATCTCGCCTTGATCATCTCCGTGGCGGCCGGCGGGTCGGCGCTGCTCGTTCTTTGGGCGCGGTCGGCTGAGGCTGGTCGCCCGCTCCATCTTCTGGAGCCTCCGTCTCGCCTCCATCCTCCGTCTCGCCTTCCTCCTCGGCGCTGGAGCCGATCACCTCCGCCGAGTCCTCGTCATAATCCGGGTTCATCCCGAACCACTCCGACGGCGCCTCCCCGCCATCCTCAGCCCGCTCAAGGACGAAGACGCTGGTGTCTGTGTAGTCGGCGATCGCCACCGCACGCTCGATGAGGGCGTCTTCCGCAGCCAGTAGCTCCGCCTGGGCCTCTGACCGGAACACAGCCAGCCGGTCCAGATCTAGCGCTGGATTCCATGCCTTGACGAATTCCAAGGCCCGGCGCGCTCCAGCCCGGGCCGAGGAACCCTTCCAGGCCTCAAGACGGCCATCCGCGACCTCTAGCCAGTCGGCAGTCCGACTGGGAGTGTGCAGAACTGGCATGTCCGGCCACAAGGCAGCAATCGCCTGGGCGCCGACACGTTGAAGCCGGCGCAACATCCGATGGGCCGGCCGCAGATGAGCCTCTATGCTTAGAAGCTGCTCGTCAAGGGTCCGGGGGGAGTTGGCAGCAATCTCCGCACCATTTGCCCTTCGCGCCTCGCGATCAGCCTCGATGGCTTGATTGGCCGCCTGCGTGTGGCCGGGGAAGAACTCTGCCAAGACGAAAAAGAAGCAAGTCAAAAATCAGGAGTCAGCCCGACCTATAGTCAGTGGCTCAAAGAAAGATAGTAAATAAACTCACCGTCGATGATGTCCTCGATTTCATGGAAGCCGGAGGTCAGCTGTGCCTCCTTGTCGGTCCATGAGGAGCGCTCGCTTTCAAACTCGGCCAGGAGAGCAGCCTCTTTCTTCTCCGCCTCGTCCTGCACCTTCTTAAGCAGCTCCCTTTGCTCCTTGGCTGCGTAGCTAATAGGTCGGCGCTCTGCGGCGAGCTTGTTGCACTCGTCCCCCTTAGCACGCAAAGGCGGTGTAAACCGCCCAGCTGCCATCGGAGAGTGGCGTTGGCCTCTGAAGAATAAAAAAAAAGGGCGTTAAGTCGTCAACTAAGAAGGTCGCGGGAAGATCCGACCCGATTGCTCGTGATCGGCCCGAATATCGGGGACTACAGCCAGCGGTGTGCAGTAGCGCCCTTGAAAGAAGAAAGAAGGCTCACTCCGGCTCTCCGACAAGTCGGCGGTCCGCTTGCCCAGCTCCTCAACATTGCGGTTGAAGGCAGTGACACGGAGGTTGTGATACTCCTGTGATAGGCATTTCAGACAAAGGTAAATATTTGGAACTCACTAGATGGAGTTCCGAGCTGGCGCGCCCCCACAGAGAAGAACAAGAAAAGCAAACTCAAAAGAAGAAAGCATACCCGAACGGCTGCTCGCGACGCCAGATACGCCTTGGTGCAGTTCTGGATGGCGTCGCCCTCGGCTCGCAGCTTCGCCTGAACGTCCAGAAGCGCCTAGTTCAGCGGGCCTGTGCCGCCTCCTCGCACCCACCCAACGGGTGCGGCGCTTGTTGCCTCGGCGTCTAGGATGGCCGAGCTGGTGGCGCCGGTCTCCAAGGGGCGTGGCGCCAAAATCGCCTTCTCAAGACGGCGGCGCCTGGCGGCGACTTGAAGGAGCAACCGCCATGCCTCGTCTTGATCGGCGGCACCGGCGAGTCCGCTGCTGTTTACCTCTCAGCGCTCGGGCGGCGGCGGGCGTTGGTGGCGGCGGCGGCGTACACCCGACATGGAGGCCTCGCCGCCTTCCCTTTCCATGATGGGTTACTCGCCGCCGGCTCCCTCAGTCTGCCTCGTGAACTCCGGGGGCGGCGGCGCGGAGCTCAGCAGGGTGACGAGCAGTGCCAATTGGAGGCGTGCAGCCTCCTCAGCTTGCCGCTTTGCCGCAACGGCGGCTTCGGCCTCATCCAGCTTCCTCTAGGCGGAGGCCGCCGCCTTCTCGGCCTCCGCCTTCTCTAGGCGGGCGGCTTCTTCCTCGTCGCGCTTCTCCTGCGCGTTCCGCTCCGTCGCTTCCCGGAGGTCGGCGGCGGGGTCAATCCGCCGAATAGTGGCGGACGTCTCTGTCGACCCCATGACGGAGGCGGCGGCGACTGTAACGCCCCGGATTCGATGCGCCAGGAGTCCGCCAGTTATTCGCCGTCGTTGCCATGTCATGTGCTTGCGTGTTGCACTTTGCCATGTCATCATCTGCATTTCATATCATGTCATCATGCGCATTACATTTTGCATACGTGTTCGTCTCATGCATCCGAGCATTTTCCCCGTTGTCCGTTTTGCAATCCGGCACTCCTATGTCTCCCGGCGCCCTCTTTTACCTCTTTTCGTGTGCGGGTGTTAAACGGTCTCGGAATGCCCGAGGTTTGTCAAGCGGCCTTGGTATAGCACGGTGAACCGCGCTGTCAAGTTCGTGTCATTGGAGGTCGTTTGGTACTCAACGGTTAACGGGTAACATGAAAGCCTCTTTTGTTGCAGCCCAACTCCCCCTCCAAACTGGCCCAAAACCACCAAACTCCCTCCATGCTCTCGGTCGTTCGATCACGATCGCGTGGCGAAAACCGCACCTCATTTGGACTCTCCTAGCTCCCTCTACCTATAAATTAGTCCCCCCTTGAAATTGCGGATGTATCCCGCAGATCAAACCCTAACCGTCGTCCCGCGCGCCGGACATATCCGCCCGGCCGGACGCGTCTCCCGCCGCCGCGCGCGCAACGGGAGCCGCCACGTGGCGCTCCACGCCCTCCGCCGCCCGTTGCCGCGGAAACCCATCCGAGGCCAGCAGCCCGCTCTCTCTCCCGCCGCCGCCCGTTGCGCCGCCGCCCGAGCCCAGCGCCCGCCGCTCGCCGCCTTGGCTTCGCCCTCGCCGCCCGAAGCAGGCTTCGCCGCCGCCCGCTGCTCCCGGCCGCCGGCGACCCGCCGCCCAGCGCGGCCGCCGCTCCGCCCAGCGCGCGCAGCGCCTCTCCCAGCGCGCCTCCCGAGCCTCCTCCGCCGCCTGCCCGGCCCCGCGCGAGATCTGCCGCCGCCCTCGCCCGTCGCCCGGCCGCCCCGGCCAGCGCCGGCTCGCCGCCGCCGCCGGTCGCTCGGCGGATCCGGTGGCCAGGCGGCCGGATCCGCCTCCTCCGGCCTCCCCGGCCTCTCCCCCGACTCCGGCGCCGTTCTCCGGCGATCTCCGTAAACCGTGCAAGTGGTTGACTCTTTCCCCCTCCATTTTTTCATCTGTCCCGTTATCTGCAGTAATTTTGTTCCATTTTCATTGCATCATATCTCTGTCATCGTTGCTCCGTTTTGCGCGTGTAATATGTCAAAATGTTCGTCTCGAAGTGTAGATCATTTCATCTCATTGCATCATTTTCATTTGAGCTCATCTTGATGCCCGAAATGCTGTTGCAAGACTGCTATGTGATGTTAGTTTCTGATTTTTATCAGAACTTGCACTTTTGTCATTTTTGCCATGATTGATATGTGGATCCTATGAACTTGGGTCCTACATGTGTTTTGCAATATGCCATGTCTTCTTTCCAGTGGTGCTTGCCATGTATTTTTGTGATCTATATGGTGACTAGAACAAGCATGCAAACTAGGTGTCTTGTTGTTGCTGATTTCAGCCCTGTTTTAGCTGATTTTGATGCCATGTTAACTTGATGCTACCGAGAGATCTATGCATATTTTGAGATACTTCAGTAAGGGTGTTTTGTATAACATGTCTTGCTCTATCCATTCATGCCCTTGTTTGAAATTATGGAGTGCTATAGCTTGAGTCAATCGAGCTCTACTTTTGCTATCAAATGTTTCCTGGCAGATTGTATACATGTTATTCAATTTTGCCTAGGTTGTTGTGGTTGATCCTTGTATGCTATGTTATTGTTCTTGCCATGTATTTCTTCTATGCCATGTCTTCTTGATGTATGTATGCTTAGTTTTTCATATAAGGCTCTGTAGTGAGTGCATTGAGCTTGTAAACATGCCTTCTTGTTATCAGTTTTTGACATGCCATGTTGCTGAATCTGTTAACGAAACTTTCGATATTGACATGAGTGTTACTATATTTTCCGATCCTTTTTGGCTTATGGTCACTAAAGGACTTTTGTTATATGCTTTGAGTAGATTCATGCCATGCCTTTGTTTGCCATGAGAAGTTCCTTTAACATGTTGTTTCATAGCTCTAAACATTGCAACCTGATGTTAATTTCTGCAAAGCCTGAAACTGTTATTAGTTGCAATCTTGCCATGTCATTTTGAGCATGTTCTAGTCATTTCTGGAGGTAGCTCAGTTCTCTTGTTTTGTAATGCTTTACCTGTACATCATGCCCATGCCTTTTTTTGCATATTGAGGTGCTGTAGCATATTGTTTTCATGCTTGCAATATGCCTAGTTGCTGTTTTGGACAGCTTGTCCTTTAAACTTGTATAGGGTGTATGTGTTGAACCGTTGCTCCGTTTTGGGTGTGCTCTATATGAAACTTGCTTGATTTTGCATGTAGTTTCATATTATCATGTTGGATCCTTGTTTTGAGGTGTTTTCTTGATGTTTGCATGCATTTTGCACCAATGCCATGTTCATCTTGTTTTGCTCATATCTTCTAGGCCGTAGCTCCGAATCTAATGAACTTTATATGTAACTTGACTAGAATTTCGTGTAGATCATCGTGGTGCATTTTAACTTGCTGTTTAACAACTTCAACTTAAGGTTTATCCAGATCTGGACCAATTTCGAAATTTGCATATGAGGACTTACCGGAATGGTTCTATGTTGTTTCCGGCCTCATTTAAACTTGCCTTGATGTGTTGCTCTTGTTTGCATCATCCCTTGCCATGAGTAGCTTCATGTAGCTTTGTCATGCATCATGCTTGTTGTGCATCATGTCTTGTTCATGGTGGTGTGTTTACTATGTTGTGTGCTTCTTCTTGTTAGTTCCTGTTTCGTTGCGATCGTGAGGATTCGTTCGTCTACGCTTGGTTCGGCTTCATCCGTTCATCTTCTTCATGGACTCGTTCTTCTTCCTTGCGGGATTTCAGGCAAGATGACCGCTACCCTGGATCTCACTACTATCATTGCTATGCTAGTTGCTTCGTTCTTTCGCTATGCTGCGCTACCTATCACCTGTTGCTCAAGCCTACCTAATTGCCATGTCAGCCTCTAACCTTTTGCACCCTTCCTAGCAAACCGTTGTTTGGCTATGTTACCGCTTTGCTCAGCCCCTCTTATAGCGTTGTTAGTTGCAGGTGAAGATGAAGTTTGTTCCTTGTTGGAACATGGAGATGTTGTTCCTTGTTGGAACATGTTTACTTGTTGGGATATCACAATATATCTTATTTAATTAATGCATCTATATATTTGGTAAAGGGTGGAAGGCTCGGCCTTATGCCTGGTGTTTTGTTCCCTCTTGCCGCCCTAGTTTCCGTCATATCGGTATTATGTTCCCGGATTTTGCGTCCCTAACGCGGTCGGGTGATTTATGGGACCCCTTGACGGTTCGCTTTGAATAAGACTTTTCCAGCAAGGCCCAACATTGGTTTTACCATTTGCACGACCTATTACCTTTTTCCCTTGGAGTCGCTCTCAAGGGTCATCTTCATTTAGCCCCGGGCCAATGCTTGTCTAAGTGTTGGTCCAAACTAGAGTGCTTTGCAGCGCCACCTCAAGGAAACTTGAGGGCTGGTTTTAGTTGTGCGGACTGCTCATCCGGTCGTGGCACAGGGGCGAGATCTGTGCGGCTACTACCGGGGTGTCGGACGCGCGGGAGGTCTTGCTGGTCTTGTTTTATTGCTGTGAAATGTCTTGTGGCAGGATTCGAGGCTGATCGGGCTTCCCGGGAGAAGGTCTATTCGCCGTTGATCGCGAGCTTATCATGGGCTAAGTTGGGACACCCTGCAGGGTTTTGAACTTTCGAAAGCCGTGCCGCGATTATGTTGCAGATGGGAATTTGTTAATGTCGGTTGTAGAAAACCGAAGTTGATCTTAATTAAAATACACCAACCGTGTGCGTAACGTGAGTGTCTCTTTTGGGGTTGATCGAGAGGAGAACACGGTTTTACGGGTTATGTCGGCGTAAGTAGGTGTTCAGGATCACTTCTTGATCATTACTAGTTGACGACCGTTCCTTTGTTTCTCTTCGCTCTCATTTGCGTATGTTAGCCACCATATCTGCTTAGCCGCTGCTGCAACCTCACCACTTTATCCCTTCCTTTCCCTTTAAGCGTTGCTAGTCTTGATACCCATGGTAATGGGATTCTGAGTCCTCGTGGCTCACAGATTACTACACCACCAGTTGCAGGTACAGGTTTGCGATGACCATGCCGTGAGAGCGATGTTTGCTTGTGTTGGGGTTCTTCTTATTCTGCTTCTTCTTCGATCAGGGGATAGGTTCGGTCGGCAGCTTTGGGCTAGCGAGGGTGGATGTCGCTTGAGTTTCTGTTTATGTTTGATCCGTAGTCGGATGTTGATCTTGTATATGATGTGATGTTGTATTCTTGTGGCAGTTGTGCCTTATGTATGTATCCCTATGTATTATGTAATGTTGATGTAATGATATCCACCTTGCAAAAGCGTTTCAATATGCGGGTCTATCCTTGGTGGGACCGTCGAGTTCCTTTGGATAGGGTCGCATATTGGGCGTGACGGCGACCCTCTCTAAAGTAAGGGAGCCCGATGCGAGGAAGGCGTGTAAAAGATTTGGACAAGATTCATCGGAAGAAAACAAGACAAAAAGCGGAAGCACTTACGCGGAGACCAGTGGCGGCCTTTGCACTTCCTTGCGGAAGTGGTTGGCCTTTGCGACCGCCTCTTCCCGCTTGCTCGCGGCGGCCGCCCCCTTGAACTTCTTCGACCGGCCGCCAAGCAAGCTCGGCCCGGCCCGGCGCTTCTTCGCGCCGCCTCGACCACCCAAGCCAGCGGAGGAACTCGCGCTCGGCTGGCCGATCTTCGGTTGGTGGCGCGGGGCGACTTCCCCCTCGCCATCATCTTCAGGCCAGTCGGCAAAGGTAGCCGAGGGCCTGAAGTCGCCAGCTCCTCCTCCTCCTCCTCCTTCGGCGTCGGCCTCCATTGCCGCCGCCCCCAAGTCAGGGTCGTCAACGTCGCTCTCCGCCCGGTCGGGGACGAACTCACGGGCCGGCCCCGTGGTGCCGTCAGATGGCTGGATGAGGGGGTTTTGACTCGAAAAAACCAAAAAGATCGTGAGGTCGGATTCGGCTGAAAAGAAAAGCAGAAGAGGAAGAGGCGACTTACCACAGGCGGGGGTTGGCGGCGAAATCACGGCTCCTTGCGAACTGCCAATCCGTCGTTAGATTGCAGTTCACAATGTAGTTCACCGTGTCGCCACCTCTGCGTGGGGCATGTCCTTGGAGCACACCGGCCGGTTGGGATCGGTGGCGCTCATCGGCGGTCGGATGAGGTCGGCCTTGAGGCGGAAGGACTCGGTGCGCCACGAAGGCGGCGAGCAGGTCGGCCCGGTCAAGCCCTCCGACTGCGTCGGCTTTTCGAATCCGCAGCGACGGCGGCGGCACCAGCGGAGTCGATGTCCTGGCCGGTGGGACCAGGTGAGAACCTCCCCGCCCGATCGCCCGGCCGTAAAGGCGGCGAGATTGACCCGATGCATATACGGGGCGGCGTTCTTCCGTAAAAATAGGACCGCTGCCACATCTTCACCGACTTGATCAGCGGAATGGTGGGAAAGCGGGTTGTCGGCCACCGATCTCCACATCGCGATGAAGGTGCCGCCTGAGCATAGCGCCCGGCGACGTCGTGCCTAACGGGCTGGAAGAACTCCCCACAGCTCGATGGTGGGGAGAGCGCCGAGAAGCCGCCGCACAAGGTGGCGAAGGCAGCCAGCAACCACCGTATTCGAGTAGGTGGTGCGGCTGGAACCCGTGGAACTCGAGGAAAGCGGAAGAAACCGCTTCGCCCGGCAGCCCTAGGCCGCACATGAGTGCGGCGGAATCGACCGCTTCGCCCTCCTCGGCGCCAGCGACATTTCTCCCGCCGGCCAGGCGCTGAGCCCGCACAAGGCTCTTGCCGGGGCAGCGCGTCTGGCGGAGGAACTTCGATGTGGTCGTCATCCACCTCGAGCCGTCCCCACGCCGGGCCTTGGCGGCGAGGCGCAGCGGAGGAGAAGAGCTCATCGCCAGCGGCGTGGTGTGGTTCGGTGGCGGCGGCAAGAGGAAGAAGAAGCAAGAGGAAGCGGGGTGGCGAGGGAGATGGGCGGCGTGCCGCCACCCCTCCCCGCCTACTTATAGGCTCATAGGCTGAAAGCCGATGGGGCGAGCGATGGGATTAGCTGCGCCCGGACCCCGCCCCCATGATTTAACCCACAAAGTTCTTGCCGCGCGATTCGATGTAGGAACTAACCGTCCGCCTGCGGCCGCATAGCGGATCCGTCCGCGTGTAGAGGGGTGGTAGTGGCGGGTCCGCCTAACGGCCCTATACCGTCGCAAGGCGTGGCGAGCGAGCCCGACGACCGGCGTGGTGCCATGCGGCGGCTCCCCAGCGGGCGCTGCACGAAGTTTATCGAGAACGCTGCACTGGTTCCGCTGCGACTTTCAAACCCCTAAGGGGCAAGGCGGCCTTCTGCGAGTTCGGCTCCGGCTAGTCGGCCTAGAGGAAGGCAGCGAGCAAGGCCCAATTCCGACGAGAAGGATGAAACTGTTGAGGCTCCTCGACATGTCGCCCTCGGCGCCTCACCATCCGGGGACTACTGTCGGAGTAATGGGCCATGGGTAGGCAAACCCGAGCCCCCGGACCTTTCAAGACATCGGGGTAGGCTGCGCCCCTCAAGACCCCAAGGCGAAGAGCCGCTTTCTGGGAGTCGGCGGCGAGGCCGCCGACAGCCCCTCACGGCCGAGTCCCAAGGACGACTTGAGATAAGTCGGCTCCTAACTGGCGGCTTCCAGAGAAGCCGGCTATGGGGAAGTCGACCGCGACTCCAACCATCTCCTGCCTTGGCGACTATGGATGGGGCGGGGTGCGGCCTGCGCTGGCCCATCCTGCCCCGTTCTCAAAGGCGAGGCATGGCCTGTGCTGCGCCCGTCTGACGAAGATCTCCATCCGCGCGACCTTTGTTACCCTGCCGGCCACGACATCAGCCCGTGGGCAGCCTCTGTGCCCACGACACTGTCTGTCTGAGCGGAGATGGCGGGACCGCTGTCGGCGGGGTGCGAGAAACGGCGAGGCGCCACAAAACCGGACCCGTTGGGAGTCGGCCCCGAGTCGGCCGGCCCTCCCACGGGCCCCGCACGCCATTAACCGAGACAAGGCGAGGGATAGCTTGTGATCACTGTCGGCGGCGACTTATTGCCATGACCCCATGACCAAGCCAGCGTTATTAGAGTGCGGCTACGGTAATCCGGCCGTGAGACCATACAGCGGACAAGGACTATCGGCCCCATGCGGGCGGCGGCGGGGCCCACCGGTCGGCGGGCCCCCGGCAAGGTCAGCGGAGAAGGCGACGACTGAGAGACGACAGGTGGGACCAGCGCCCAGCCAGTTACCATTGTACCCCGGGGTAGGCCTATATAAACCCAGGGCACCCATACAGCAGGTTGGACCCTAATAGTTTTAGACACACATAGAGGAAGAGAAGAGCTAGCCGTGCCCTTCTCCTTCCTCACCCCGAACAGCTCAAGGAGCAACCTTGTACCCACTTTGCCATAGTGATCATGCGAAGACCCATGAGCAGCGGTAGGGGTATTATCTCCACGGAGAGCCACGAGGCTGGGTAAGATCCGTCGGCGTGCATGCCTTCGCCTCATCCCGTTTCGAGCACGGAGGCGTTCTACTCTCCCCACCATGATAAGCCATCCTTTGGCATATGTCGCACCAACCCCGACAATGTGTTTATGTCATGGTTAGATGGTATGAGATCATATGCGAGGTAGTTGTCTCCTTTTATTGTTCCATGTTGCCCATAAGCGGCCTCATGGCAGTTCTCTACCTTACCATCTCTTTCGAGCATAGCGATGCCGCCACCCTCTCAATGTAAACCGGTTGCTGTCCCTTATGTCCTTAGGATGATCATGGCGCATGATCTGAATCACAACATCAACCAACTAAAACAAAATTCATGTTAATGAAGATGCCACTCTTTTCGGATGCTAAATGCGAGTTGGTAGCATGGAATCAACCACACTATCTTGTCGCTGCTTTGCTAAGAATCATCATAGTTGTCCTCATCAAGCGGGAAGACATGGGTCTCTTCGGCTCCCTTATTGCCTTAGCCTTGGCAGACCGGTGTTTGCTTTTGGTACCTGCCTCTCCCCACGTCAATCTTGACATCTTCATCATATTGATCTCTTCTTTCTTCAGCCTTTCGCACATTCTCATTGTGCCTCAAATTCAAGGATCATGTGATTTGAAATAAAGCACTTGTTAGCTTGCAATCTGCCTTGAAATAAAAAACAAAACCAGTTAAGCTGTAAAATGTGCATCACCGGAAAGCTTCAAGGCTTGTGGTGGCTTTGGAATGCTTGCGAATCCAAACTTCGGAGCACCCTGCGAAGCATCAACTCTTTATAAAGCTGTGAAACATTCTTGAGACTCTCCTTGCAAGCTGCAGCAACAGTTCTGTTTTCTTCATCCTGAACATGGAAGATCATATGTTAGCTACGAATCTGCATTAACTTAAAACAAAATCAATTAGATGTTAAATGTGTATCACCATGAAAGCTTCAAGGCTTGTGGTGGTTTTTGAATGCTTTCGCAATTGCAAACTAGGAGCAGGCTGCAAACCTTCAGCTACGTTCTTCATGGGGGCATCCATGTTATCTTTTTGTATTCCCTTAGCAGAAATGCCTTTGGCAATGACCTCCATGTCTTTTTTTGTTTTTTGCTGGTGAGTAGTATTCTCTCTGGGACCTCCATTGGGTCATGAGTACTCCAGTCAGATAGCTGTATGTCCTCTACTCTGGGCGTCAGCATCAAATATTCCATAGCGGTGGTTCTTTAAAACAAATGTGTTAGTGTGGATAGTATTGATAGTAAAAATATTTATAGAAACACATAATGGTATATTTACATTGAATTCTATGATGAGGGTAGTCCGTCAAATGCACTGATTGCATGAAGTGTGCGCCTAAGGCACTCGTCCATTTTTTTCAAGGGTGCTCATCCTATCAAATTGTTGTGCATGGCTTCCCGCACAATGGAGGCAAATTCTTTCAAATCAACCAATACCACGGCCCATGAGTGCCTTATCCTGCAAATTACAAGCAGTTAGAAGCATATGACTTTGATTGTACTTGCAAAGTTACAATATATATTTGTGTCGAAGTTCATCATTTACGACCGTCGAGCCTTTGGTTTGACGGCGTCCCAACCAGTGGCGGATTGAAAGGCATGAGCAGGTCATTGACATCTTGTATGTTAGTGTCGTTAGTATCATTCAAAACATATGGTAGATAATCCAGGCTGCACAGTACTAACACTTTACCTCTCCAACCCTATATAATTTTTGTTGATTATGTTGTCAACCTTTTGTGCCTTCTCATCACTCCAATTTTGGATCAGCGGCCTTAACCTTGATGCATACGAGATGGTAGAGTCCAATTGGTGCACCCTCCACTTCTCGTAGTACCACGTCGCATTACAACAAAAACAGCTTAGAAAATTTTCCATAAAATTAAATGTATTGTATGTTAATAAAGATTGTATTACTTGCAGCAATGGTAGGTTGCCCTCCAGATTTGCTCCACCATTTACAAATTTCTGGCGCTATTCATAAGATGGTCAAGTGTAAGCTGTCCAAAATTGGTGCTCTTTATTGTCTCAACGTTTCTAACAATCCCAAGGTATCTGTTGTCCACATCTGCTGTGTTGTCGTGCATACGTATTTGCCTATGGTGTACAAGACAAATGGCACGACAAAATTAGGTGTGATGTTGCCTTTCATCTTGGCTAGCAATCCTTTCAAAGTTACTTTTGTGTCATTGGGGTCTTCGGTTCCTCCACAACTCAACGTATCGTTGTGATTTGAAGAGATGTGATTCTTCCCCATGCAGGGCAGGCCTGTTATATGCTCCACATTGTAGCGACCCGACCCAAAATCGGTCAAGTCTCTGTGTAGCTGTACCATCCCAAGATCATCTTTGGCACACAGTACATTGATGAAATAATCAAAGTTCAGTCACACTGAATTTATTACGGTTCTCATATCGAGTCTTTATTACAATAGAATAAATTGACGAAGAGAGCAACTCATGAGAAATAAATTAAGTAAAGCTGCTGAGCGTAGAAGAATAGCGAGTCCATCCGACTCCATAGAGCAATCGCCAAGCGGATCGTAGCCTCACTCTGATCGGAATACTCCTCTGCAACATAAGGCGTTGCAGCCGTGTAGAATCAGCATTTTGAATATGCGGCAAGTCATGAAGAGAACAATAATAAAATTACTAACACTATATGCAATTTGGTGTGGGCCTCTAAGTTTCATTGTTTTTGCGAAAAGCAGGTTTTTCCTACAATAAGGACTTGTTTGTAATTACTACAAAATTGTTGGTAGTTATTGAGATGGTTCCACCAACCAATGTCTCATTCCCAATTATTAAATAATCTCCTCAATTAATTTATTAATTTCGGTGTTGAGATTTCGAAATACTTCCAAGTTCGAGAGGCTCAAATTGTCCGTAACAGGGACACGGCTAACCGATTAGATCTTCACTCTGCGGAGGTTTGCGCTTTACCGCAAGAATCGTTCCCTCATTTTAAGTCTTAGCACTTCATAGTGTTTGAAGGCGGAACGAACGAAATAGGGTCTTCGAAGAGTTCCTCGGCCCTGCCGGTACCCACCCAATCCTACCGTTCTTCTACATCTCGTAGCACCGTCCGGCGAGTCACAACTAGGGTTGACCAAGCGAGCCCATAATGGCTTGCGGCTGCTGGAGTAAGCTTCGGTCAATGGGGTATACATCCGTCTCTTCGTGGCTGGGTGAAGCTTTCCGCAAGATGTCATGGCGCTTCTCCATGCATCGGCCAACCCTTGGGTTCTCGAGGTGCCCGTCAACCGTCCTCCACCCGATGAGTGAATTTTGAAGTCCATCTTGATCTTGAAGTCATGGGGTTGTCATCATCTTGACTCTCACATCTCCTTATGATTCACTCAACCAACCCGTCTCTGAGCATAGCAAAATAAACTACTTCGTCCGGGCA
>JAHIAM010004575.1:0-38799 GCA_021605205.1 Aegilops longissima
AACAATGGTCTAATGAGGAAATATCACTACCCATATGAATGCACAAACATAATCACACCAATCATTTATTCAATCCACTCAAACATGGTTCAATCTCGATTACAATATTCTCACGACTAATCGAAAATAACGACCTAACCGATCGACGGAAATAAAATAACATGGCGGTCGACTAAATGTCTTCATCAATAATCCTTGCGTCCTCAGTGCGGTGTCCTCGGTGTGGCGTCCTCGATGCGGCGCCTCCTCTTGCGGCTTTCTCGGTGGAGCTCCTTCATAATCCTGGTCATTGCTCACGAGAGGTCCGTCATCTCCACTCGGAAAAAGGTCCTCTCCCAAGTCCATCTTTTCCTCTAATGCGGCAACATCCATCTTCAGCTTGTCGACTCTCTCCATGAAATCCGCGATTTCTTCCTCATGGTCAAGGAAGTCTGCGTGTGCCTTCTCCTCCGAGTTCAGATTCACGGAACAACAGCCTCTGTGTACCTTCGAGTTGCGGCGAGTCCGGATCTCCCGTTTCGAGGAGACACTCCAAGTCTTGGACATATGAGAGAATGGAGTCATCCTCACGGTGCGGATGATATCTCCATTCCTAGCTCTGAGAAATCATGGCGAGATCGATGGGTCGAGCTCGGCCTGTACTCTTCTCGGAGATGTCCAAGTGCACGATAAATCGCCATGTCTCTTCCGAGGATCCAGTTGAAATCGGTAAACTCAAAGTCAATAGGCTCAGATGTCCTCCGAAGGTTCTCCTGGAATGTGCACCTCAATCTCAGAGCGGGTATCCGTCGGAAGCGCATTGGTAGGCTTCCGGTGATTGAGGGCAGAGCAATCTTCAGTTTCTTCACGATCTGGACCAGCTTTGTACCGAAGGGCATCGCCTCATCTGGTGGCAAAACTCCGTAGCAAAACCGGGGTGAACTCGCGCCATCTAGAATGTTGAAAATCGGAGAGAAGTCGAGAAATGAACAGGGAGAATTACGGAATGATAAGGACATGAAATAAATAGTCTCTTCCTATGGCTTTCCGATCCTAGGGGTTACGTCCCCACGGTCGGTGTGTGCTCGATACCATCTCTCAGAACGACCCGACCCAAAATCGGTCAAGTCTACGTGTGCGTACCATCCCAAGATCATCTTTGGCACTCACGGTACATTGATGAAATAATCAAAGTTCAATCACACCTGAATTTATTACATGGTTCTCATATTGAGTCTTTATTACAATAGAATAAATTCGGCCGAAGGCCAACTCATGAGAAATAAACTAAGTAAAGCTGCGGAAGCGTAGAAGAATAGCGAGTCCATCCGACTCCAAAGGGCAATCGCCAAGCGGAGCGTAGCCTCACTCGATCGAATACTCCTCTCGCAACATAAGGCGTTGCAGCCGTGTAGGTCAGCATTTTGAATATCTTTGGCAAGTCATGAAGATAGAGTAACAATAAAATTACTAACACTATATGCAATTTGGTCGTGGGGCTCTAAGTTTCATTGCTTTATGAAAAGCCGTTTTTCCCTACAACAGTGGACTTGCTTGCAAATACTACAAAATTGTTGATAATTATTGAGATGGTTCCACCAACCAATGTCTCATTCCCAATTATTAAATAATCCCTCAATTAATTTATTAATTTCAGTGTTGAGATTTCAAATACTTCCAAGTTCCAGAGGCTCAAATTGTCCGTAATCGGGACACGGCTAACCGATTAGATCTTCACTCTGCAGAGGTTTTGCGCACTTTACCCGCAAGAATCGTTCCTCCTTTTAAGTCTTCGCACTTCATGGTGTTTGAATACGGACGAACAACACAGGGTCTTCCAAGAGTTCCTCCGCCACCGCGTACCCATCCAATCCTACCGTTCTTCTACATCTCGTAGCACCGTCCGCCGAGTCACACCTAGGGTTGACCAAGCCGAGCCCATAATGGCTTGCGGCTGCATGTAAGCTTCCGTCAATAGGGTATCCATCCATCTCTTCGTGGCTGGGTGAAGCTTTCCGCAAGATGTCATGGCGCTTCTCCATGCATCCCGCCAACCACTGGGTTCTCCAGGTGCCCGTCAACCGTCCTCCACCCAAAGAGTGAATTTTGATGTCCATCTTGATCTTGAAGTCATGGGGTTGTCATCATCTTTGACTCTCACATCTCCTTATGATTCACTCAACCAACCCCGCCTATGAGCATAGCAAAATAAACTACTTCGTCCGGGCAATGGTAACAAGGGGAATTGGGTTCATCCTACCTCATGATACTACTCAAGAACATAACTTCAAATTTCTCCTACTGCATGCATGGTGGGGAGGTATAATTTCTAATGCAATAAAATCATAGGTATAGTAAAAGAAAATATGATCAATGACTTGCCTTGCTGACGATCTTCGAAAGCTAGGGATTCGTGGTAGCAAGCTTCGCACTCCGGAAATTCTACCGAGGCAAACAACAATCACAATAAGCATATAGCATATGATTACTTAACATAATAGCATGCTAACATAACACACAAAACAAACGAATCAAAACCCAAAGGAAAACTCAAGAAATCCAACTCAATGTTTTCCTACATCAAACAACAACTAAAAATAGTTTTGCACCACAAAATTTTTCTTAACAGGACCTAAGCATGGGTTTTTCTAACTAACAGTAAAAGAATTCATCATGCAACTAGGAGCAAAAAGAATCACCTTAAAACTATTATAAAACTCCTATTAGGCCTAAAACAATCCTAGCAAGAAAAATAAAATAAAAGTTTTATTTATTATAAATAAAAGTTCATGCTCTAAAGTTACAGAAACTAACCTAGGATAAAGTATCACATAGGAAAAATAAATTTATTTGCTAATTAAAACAATAGGAAAACAGTAGCTAGTTAAATAAATAGGAATAACATGATTCTGGTTAAACTATTTTTTATTAATTTCTAAAATGCCCAAATAAATTCCTACGGTTAGGCAATGTCAAAACAAAGTTGTGACAAAAGAATCACTAAAAATAATATTCCTAACTCATTTTATAGCAGAATTACTATTCTGTCTAAATCTAAAATAAAACAATTTTAAATAATTTTAACATGACTAATTATATTTTCTACAGAAACTACAATAAATTTGCAAACCAACAAAAAGAATCACTTAAAAATATTAAGTAGATTAAAAGATATGAATTTTTCAAAACTGAAACTATTCTGCTAAAACAGAAAACAAAAAAATAAAAATAAAACGAAAAACTGGCTAATGGGCCTATCCAACGCTTCGGCGTTAAATAACTAAACTACGCACACGGTTTAACAGAAAACAAACAGCGTCGGCCGGTCCAACTAAACCCTAATAAAACCGATCTAAACCGAATAAAACCGTTCACTTAAACTAAACCTAACTAAACCGTATTCTTGAGGGATCTAACCTAACCCTACGATCTAGATCGAACGGCAACGGGACTCGGCGACTTACCGAGGCGGCGACGGCGACGGCAGTTTCGGGCGGCGACGGCTCGTGGCTCGGTGGTCGGGGACGACGGCAGAGAGGTCCATGAAAAGCTGGCGTGGCGAGGGGTTCGGTTGGCAGGAGTCGAGCGAGCTCGAGGTGGCGGGCGGTCGGGCGAGGCTAATGGCGGCTCGGGTGCTCCAGCGAGCGTGTCTGGAGAGAGAGGGTCAGGCGGGGGCGAGGGAAAACAGGACGAGGGAGGGTATATATAGGGGGGCTCGGCTGCGAGGGGCGATCGGGAGGAGATCGGGAGGAGATCGAGAGATCTCGGGATTCAGTGAGCGGCGGCGGGGTGTGGCGTGGGGAGGAAGAAGGTGGTGGGCCGGGCGTCGTGAGTGAGGAGAGGGCATCGGTCGGTCGACCGATCCGGAGGGTTCAGGCGAGGGGGCTCGGTGGGCGGCTCATTGGGTGGTGGGCTGGCCGACGGGTGGTGGCGCTGGCAGGCCTCGGCCTGGCTGGGCAGGGCTGGCTTTGGTGGCGCCTGGGTCCTCCTTTTATATTTTTTTGAATTTAGAGAGAGAGAAAACATAATAAATATAAATATTTTATATAGGACATATATATATCAAAATGATCGGGGAATATTCCTATAATTTGAACATTTTCGAGGGCAAAACTCAAACTTTATAAAAAGTCATTTTCTAAAATTCCAAATAAAACTCAAATTTGAATTCAAACTTTTTGGCAATGGTTTTCCTCTGATATTTTTGGAGTGTCATGTTTACTCCTCTCATACTTTTTCTCAAGTATTTATCAGGCATAGTTTTGAAATAATTTCCACTGCCAAAATTTGAATTCAAATTCCAACAACTCCAAAAACTTCTGGAACTTCAAATGCCACTCAAATTCAAACAAAATGCATAGATGCTTAGCTATAATTGTAAAACATTCCAAATAGGAAATTTGGGATGTTACAGGGACCCTGTTCCAGCACCCTGCCGGAGGGGGGAACCCTCACCGGTGGCCATCTTCATCATCCCGGCGCTCTCCCCGACGAGGAGGGAATAGTTCACCCTCGGGGCTGAGGGTATGTACCAGTAGCTATGTGTTTGATCTCTTTCTCTCTCTCTCTCTCTCTCGTGTTCTTGAGGTGGTACAATCTTGATGTATCGCGAGCTTTTCTATTATAGTTGGATCTTATGATGTTTCTCTCCCTCTACTCTCTTGTAATGGATTGAGTTTTCCCTTTGAAGTTGTCTTATCGGATTGAGTCTTTAAGGATTTGAGAACACTTGATGTATGTCTTGCATGTGCTTATCTGTGGTGACAATGGGATATTCAGGTGATCCACTTGATGTATGTTTTGGTGATCAACTTGCGGGTTCCGCTCGTGAACTTATGCATAGGGGTTGGCACACGTTTTCGTCTTGACTCTCCGGTAGAAACTTTGGGGCACTCTTTGAAGTACTTTGTGTTGGTTTGAACAGATGAATCTGAGATTGTGTGATGCATATTGTATAATCATACCCATGGATACTTGAGGTGACATTGGAGTACTTAGGTGACATTAGAGTTTTGGTTGATATGTGTCTTAAGGTGTTATTCTAGTACGAACTCTTGAATAGATCGATCCGAAAGAATAACTTTGAGGTGGTTTCGTACCCTACAATAATCTCTTCGTTTGTTCTCTGCTATTAGTGACTTTGGAGTGACTCTTTGTTGCATGTTGAGGGATAGTTATATGATCCAATTATGTTATTATTGTTGAAAGAACTTGCACTAGTGAAAGTATGAACCCTAGGCCTCGTTTCCTAGCATTGCAATACCGTTTGTGCTTACTTTTATCATTAGTTACCTTGCTGTTTTTATAATTTCAGATTACAAAAACCTATATCTACTATCCATATTGCACTTGTATCACCATCTCTTCGCCGAACTAGTGCACCTATACAATTTACCATTGTATTGGGTGTGTTGGGGACACAAGAGACTCTTTGTTATTTGGTTGCAGTGTTGTTTGAGAGAGACCATCTTCAACCTACGCTTCCTACGGATTGATAAACCTTAGGTCATCCACTTGAGTGAAACTTGCTGCTGTCCTACAAACCTCTGCACTTGGAGGCCCAACAACGTCTACAAGAAGAAAGTTGTGTAGTAGACATCAGACGCCGACTCCTGCTTCACGCGGAAGCACGACGGCGAGGGCGACTCATCCGTCACGCATGCTGACAGTGGCGAGGGTGGCTCATTCATCACGCGTGCTGGAGACGGCGAGGGCGGCGCCGGACCACGTTCTCGAAGCGGCCGCTCCGTCAACAACTCTATCTGCCGCAAGAACCCTTCGTCCGTGGTCGTGGCCTCCAAGAGGAGGCGCGACTACGACGATGGCACCTGGTCCTCCATGTCGCCGGAGGAGACGATCTCCTTATCGGAGGAGCCGGCGACTGTGGAGCTTGAGGGCCCTGGAGATCGACGGCGGCGGTGGCAAGATCCGAAGGGAGATCCGGAGCCATCGTCGCCTGCTAGTGTGGAGAACCATGACTTTAGCATGGTGGATGGGGGAGAGAAGGAGGAGTTTGAAGATTACAAGAGGTGGATGGGCATGGAGAGAGCAATGTGGGCAGCGCCGGAGCACGACTTAAATTGGCGTGGCGGCCAGACGAAGGGACTGGAAGCCAGCTTCAATGCGGCGCAACGGCCGGAGTAGGCTTTTTGGTCGCCATCTGTATTGAAGCGGCACCACCGCTCGTCCGGTTGCATCGCTCTAACCGACATCAATGCCGCGGAGTCACGTCCACTTTGAAGCGGCGCCGACCGACAGAATGCGCGCAACCGCTTCGCGCGGCAGGTTTTTTCGGGTAGGAGGGTTTTCGGATAGAAACAATCATACAAGTAACTAATAGGGTTAGAACTACCTTGTGATTGTATGATTAGGAGTGTGGTTGTATCCAATCCAGTAGGTTCAAACCCCAAATTTAACACCAGCAAGATGAAATGCTTTCCAACTGTCACATGTAGTGATTTCATCGACCTTGAAGGCCCACGACTCCGATGTGGAGTTTGCCAGGGTTGCTTGTGCGTGCGAGTTGTACTTCTAGAAAAACTTAAGTAAACATAACCATGGAAACAACTTTAAAATAAAAGAAATTACAACCAATCCACCAAGCCTCAACTTAAGTTCATAAGAAGGAAGTTTATACTACCTACGCCCGGGTTTATTAGTCTCTCTCGCATTTTGGGTTAAAGTTTGATCATATTTAAGTAGCAAAATTTAATTTATATTTAACCGAAAATGTATCATTGGAAACTTCTTTAATAAATCTACTACTCCCTCCGATTCATATTAGTTGTTTCATTGAAACAGATGTATCTAAACGTATTTCAGTGCTAGATATATCCGTTTGAGCGAGAAGTAATATGCATTGAAGGGAGTAAAATAATTTCATGACATATAATTTATAATTTGTTAATCAAATTTAAGGTCAAAGTTTAGCACAGAATATGAACTAATAAACCGGACGAAGGTAGTAATTCATAAGCAGCCGAACACATAGCCGCACACTGCATCCAACCATTTGCGCTTGACTTCCCATGAATTTAGAAGGTACATATAAACGTGGTAGAGGGGAAAATGGTGCCACAACTCCAAATATCCCTCTCTTGAAGATAAGCATGTGATTCCGTTTGTTCACAATTGTTTTTCTGATGGTTCAAGCAAACCGATACCTCTAAAAACCTACTGCTGGCACAAAATGATGCAATATCCCTTTTTTTCAATTAAAGTTGACTCTTGTTTCACATAGAAGGAACTGAACTTCTTCGGTCCAGCTTTACTTCTTCCGAACTTGAATACAATCATATACCTTGTGGTATACAACTTATATTTATATTGCCCAGGATAACCATAGTTCATAGCTAACCAAAAAAACTCTCAACCACCAACTAGTAACTACACACACGCATGCACACAAGTGATACGACCGTACAAATATTTGCACCAGGGCCAACACAACACTAGCTACCTCATCATCATCTCATCAGAATCTAAGAACCTGCTTTGGTTGGCTTCTGTGTTTTCCAAGGGCCTTATCAAGAGCCAGGTCGAACTCGCTGAAGGGAGTCAACTCCATCCTGTAGCCAAAAATGTTTCAAAGCATTCATTCATTTCTCGGTACGAAGTGTATGGGCGTTTAAGACCCAGCGTTAGTTGAAGATACATACTCATATTTAAGTTTGCCTTCATGCACAAGGCCCAACAGATAATCTATCATTGTTCTGCATTCCTCTGACTTGTCCGAATTCATCCACTTCTGTAGCCAGAACCCTCTGAGGGAAAGATCCTGTCACGGCATCGGATCTTGTAAAAGAATTGACAGGAGAAACAACTCGACACATAGCAGCATGAAACGATACCATTTCTTCAAACTTTGATGTACGATTGTTATATAATAATCCAGCACTTTACGAGGTATTGCGGACTAATAATTCTAACGGACAAACTAATTCTCAAAAAAAAAACGTATAAATGTTTAGAGCCGCCAAACATATTATATGTACAGTCAAAAGTAGGATAGGATGGGCTGACCTTAAATATGAAAGACGAAGTAGAAACAATCACAGGTTTCTTGGACATTCCGCCATATGTCACCATGGTGCCTCCTTGCCTAAAGAGAAGGGTTATAGCTAGTTATGCAAAATGACAAATTTTAAATTGGATGTTCATCAAGTTTAACAGCGTCACCTTAATAACTTCAGTATCAAAGATGCAGCATTTCCTCCAACGCAGTTAAATCCTAATGCAGGTTCTGGTAAAGCACCCTAACATGACAGAAACCAAAATTGCACCAGCATAAGGAAATGGTCGAACTCGCACTATAGATAAACAAACTGGAAACTGCATGGTTGCACCTCAGCATAAATAATAACTTCCACTCAAACTCGTGATTTCAGTTCTATAGGGCTTATTACACTTTACTATGACTAATAATTTGTTTTAACAGCAACTGGTTGTTTTACCTTCCTAGGTTGGAAAACACTTTGGTTTGAAACAAAAGAATTTTACCATACCAAACAAATAATAACAAAATAGATTTCATGGATGATGAAGTGGGAAATGCAGGCTGCAGAATAGTACCAGCAAGCTCTTGACATTCTTTACATCTAGCTGACTTTCGGTGAACACCTCATCTGCACCAAGCTGTATAAGTTTCTCTTTTGCTTCTTCTGACCCAGGCCTACAAAAATTCAGTTACAGATGAATGAAGCAAGTAATATGGATAGAAATATGAAACAACTTGAAAGTAGAGCACCATATTAAGCAAATTATCATGATCATGCAGCAAATGCTGACAGCAGCTGTATTTAACTATCTTTTCTGTTCCCAAGTTGGTTTACCTGTCCCTTATGATGTTGATGGTGCGAATTCCCTGCACTTTGGCGAGCTGAATAACACACTGACCAACGATGCTGGTCGAGCCGTTCTGGACAATAGCATCACCTATAATATAGCAAATAATGGATGCCATGGCATGAGAGGGCATGCTAAGGGAAGCACGCAAGGTGGCAAAAATGGATGACAAGGGTGAAACATGCTCACCAGGTTTGAGTTTCACAAAGTCCTGCAGCATCCTGAGCGCTGTCAAGGGGTTGACCGTGACAGTGGCAGCGTATTCCACAGGAACATCGTCACGAACCTTGTGCCACACATCCTCCGGCTTCACAATGTAGGTCTGCCATGTTCCTGCAACCGCAACCAACAAATTCTATCCAATTCAGGGAGGGAGCGAGCCTGAGGAAAAGCAAAGTGAGGCAGGACAGGGGAAAAAGGAGACCGAAGGAAGGCGGGGAAGGGATGACCCAGTCGCCGGGGGAGAGGGGGCGGGTGACGGCAGGGCCAACGGCGTGGACCTGGGCGACGCCCTCGTACCCAGCGACGGCGGCGGGGAGGGGAGGCCTGACGGGGTAGACGCCCTGGACGCGGTTGATGTCGGAGGGGTTGATGGGTGCGGCTAACATCTTCACGCAGACGCCGCGCTCCCCGAGTTCCACCGGCGGCACATCCTCCACCCTTGGCAAGATTGTGGCGTTAAATTGGAGGATTAATGCTATTGCTCGGCGTATGGTGATCTAGCCAGTGCGGAAGAGAGATCGATACCTGAGGACTTGGTCGGGCGGGCCGTGTTGGTCGTAGAGGACGGCCTTGGAGGGCGGTGAGAAGAGCGACGCAGCGGTTGAGAAAGAGAGGCGGGGACGAAAGCGGAGGCGCGTCGCCGTCGACGGCATCAGGCGGAGTGCCGACGCCATTGCTACTGGGGTGCCGGGGTTTCTCTAGAGGTTTCTAAAGCAGTCAGAACTCAGAAGAACCATCTCAACCATGCCCAGCCCAGCCCAACCCAAGTCAGCCCAGTAATACAGTAATACACTTGCTGGTCCTTTTTTGATTCCACTACAAATCTGACACCTAAAAAAATACAAATCTGACACCTAAAAAGAACTAAAAATCTGATGTCAGATTTCTTTTTGAAAAAACCCCATATATTAAAACTTAAAATAGATTAATACAATCATTCCTTACAGCATTCGTCATGCAGGGTGAAAAACTATTACAAAGAAAACATCTGACCTATTATAAAAACTAAACTTCGCTATTGGTGAGCCACCACATTGGCTAGTCTATTAATCTTGACCAGCTTAAAATTTCATAGGAGCTTGGTGATGGATACCGCTTCCTTCTTCAGATCCACGAGAAAAGGTTTATCAAGATTATCATGAGCAAGGAAGGAGATCACAAAAGCGCAGTCCTTTTCTAAAATAACAGACTTATAAAAAGTGATACCAATATAAAGGCCTACGAGACACGCTCGAAGCTCCGCTTCATCAATGCTGGTACATAAAACCAATATAATTCCAGAGTAGACAATAACTTCGCCCGCCATCTCTGTCAACAACCCTCACACTAGCAGTACAATTACTATCCACAAAACTAACGTTCAAGTTAACTTTAATATCATAAGAAAGCGGAGGCTGCCATACCTCATGACTTCTCAAAAGGGCATTAGCAGATTTTAGCCCATCTTAACTTCATTTCCTTTAACGCCAGGACGAGTACGTCGTCCAGTAGTTATCCAACAAGCTAGCTGATTTAGAAAGAAACTCTTTCTCCTTAGCAAAAATTAAATCATTGCGTAAGTGTCAAGCTCTACAGAACATGAATAAGATTTGTTCATGTACTAGATGTGTTAGCTGATCCAACAAAATAAGCAACTAATCAGGCCCTGAGCAATTGAAAACCTCTTCCCTTGGCATATTCCACAATCCTCTCAGCTCCATAGGCACCTTTAGAACCTCATCGACATCATGGGGGTAAAACAAGCGAGTGATTAAATTCACATCCCATCTCCTTGGTCCACTCATAAATTATTCTGACACCTATTTGATCCTGGTTCTATTCATTTTTTTAATGAAATTTTTAGTCCAGAAATCCTAGACGACCAATTATCTTTCCAAATATTTATACTGGATCCATAAAAAAACTCTTCAAATAACCCCTTTTTAAGAAGATCCAGGCCATGCATAATACCTTGCCAAGTCATTGAAGTAGACTGTGAAAAAACCGTATCAAGAAGGTGGCCTTGAGGGCAATATTTTACCTTCATCAGTTTTGCACAAAGCAACTTGGGAAATATCAATAACCGCCAAGTTTGTTTAGCTAGTAGAGCTTGATTAAATAACATAAGGTCATGAAAACCCATACCTCCCTCACCTTTTGGTCTTGTCAGTTTGTCCCATGCCAGCCATTGTGTTTTTCTTCTATTCTCCTCATCTCCCCACCAAAAGTTTCGAATAATTTAGGATAAATCCTCACAAAGAGAGACCGGAAATTTAAAGATACTCATGGCGAAGACCAGAAGAGCCTGGATAACTGATTTTATCAGATTTTTTACTATGACAAATTGAAGGTGTTTCATGGCAAATTATGTTTCCTTTTTTTGGGTGGCAATTTATGTTCTCCAAAAATGGCAAGTTTAGTTGACGAGTGTGACAAATCCATCTCAAATCATTTTTGTCACAAATTGTCATGCTTGCAAACTAAAATTGCCATCATCGCGCCAATATAAATTGACATGAAAAAGTCAGATTTGCCATGCCTAAAAACCTGATGTCAGATTTATATCGTTTTCTTTATTTTTTGGGGAACAATACACGTACTGGTCTTAATCTGCAAGATATGCAAATTTTGTGACTTCTAGGGAGGCAGCTTTTTCCTACTAACTTTCCGCCGAGATCTTGCTGCCGAAAACTCCCTCCCTCAGCCGTTTTTCATCGGTTGCCCTTCTCTCCTGAGGTTGATCTGGTGTTAAGAGACAAAGAAATCTCATATTAGCATTTACAATGAAATTTAGTTTTACTTTAAAAAATAAAATAAAATACTATCTCGCTTCCTATATAACTCTATGTATCAGAATATGCTTTTTTTGGCGTAAACACTCTTCTTTATTACCATTAGCATCTTCTTGAACTTTTCATTAAGACAAATCCACTAATTTTGTATGAAGATGGAACACTTTTTGATAATGTAACCTAATATTTTTGATCCTAAATCGTGCATTTCTTTTCGGATTATCTTATGCATGATACGAAGGAGACAATTCTTGCATCAAAAGGAGCCCTTTTTTCAAGAATAGATGCATTAATTTTACACATGTACACACAAGTACATATGTGAAAGTGCATTGTTCCCCGAATAGTTTTTTGTTTGATGACAATGGGGTTAGTAAGGACTAATGTTGGTTATCAACTTTATCTCGAGGCATTGGTTGCATGCACTCTAGTACATCTGAGCTAAGCCGGAACCTTGTCCGAAATCTGAATGGGTTCGGAATCCGGGGGGTGTTCCGGAGTGTGTTCCGGCAAGGCTATATGGACTATAGTAGGTTTGTGCTAACCCAAAACCTCATCCGAAACATGGTCCAGAATTCAAGCAGTTGGGAACCTAAACTTATTCACAAACTTCTAGAATTAGTTCTGGACCATTGAAAATGAAATTATAACGGAAAGAAATATATGTGGGTTATAAAAGTCCACCCCTTCCTCCCCAATGGTTATCCTTTCCCACCAACTCGAGTTGAGCTGGTTTCTCTCTCCTACTCCATTTTTAAAGCCCAAAAACTCCATATCCCCTTATTCCCTCCATCAAAAGACTCCACTCCTTTGAAGAAAAAGGGAGAGGATCTCTCGATCTACATTTTCACTAAACCGATTTGATTTCCTCGTTGATTTCATTTAGCATTATTTTACTCTTGGAAATTTGGGCTCCTAAGCGATAGGAGTCAAGGTTCGGGAGATTCCTTGCTTGTGGTGTGCTCCGGGAAGATTATCCGGAAGCTTTCTTGTGCGTGATGTGCTTGAGATAGTTTGTAAAGGTTTGGTGATCGTCTTCAAGATCAATTATATGTGATTTGAGGCTCATCTGTTAGGCGTGACTCAAAGGAATAATAATGAACTTTGCGGATATTGGCAAAATACTGAACGTCACGAATTTGCCATTGTTTGCTAAAGAAATTTTCCACTCGCGGACAAAACAAATTGTCATGAAAATCATTCGATTTGCCATGCACTCTCAACGTACATTCAGTGGTTCACAAAACCTAAAATAAAACCATCAACAACAATTCTCTTGATCCAGATCAAGTGAAAATGAACTCGATTGGAACTGGTCTACAAATGGACTGAAGGGAATGATCGACTACATACTAAGCAGCAACACATGATGAAACTAGTGTTGCGCGCTCGCAATGGAACATATGATTCTGAAGCCAGAATGAATTAATTGGGAAATACACATGGGGCGATCTAATCTAGGGTTCGAATGGATCATGTAGTATATATATATATATATATATATATATATATATATATATATATATATATATATATATATATATATATATATATATATATATATATATATATATATATATATATATATATATGGGCCCACCTAGCCAATCTCCTAAACTTAGGGGAGTAATTTTTTTCATAGGTTTTTTCCCTATCCGCGTGAACTTCAAACACTTCACAATATATATCATAAATCGTTCAAATTAAAACACGCATAACATTACCCTTAACAAGCATATAGTTTCACCAATCTAATTTTCAGATTGAAACATGCATAGTTCATCCAAAAGACATCACTTCAAACATAAAGTTTGATCCAAAATCACCAAAACATAGCATGTGTTATGTTGTAGATCGAGGCCAACCAATGGCATGAAGGAACTCAAACAATGCCCCCTCGAGAAATCACCACCGCCACCACCGTGCACATGGTCACCATCATCATCACCACCACCACCACCATCCTCCCGGCCACCATCACCATCACCATCACCACCACCACCACCCTCTCGGTCGCCACCACCACCACCATTCTGATGAGAGACTTCCATTTGGGTCAAGATCTCCCCTCGAGTGAGCTCCCAGTACTTTTTTGCAGTTTCATCCACCGTGGTTGGATTCATGAACATGATAGCACGATCTTTGACTTTCTTGGAATTATGAAGCCTCTCCTCCTCAAGTGCAAGTCTACGCTCCCCCGCCTTCAACTTTCTCTCTTCAGTCGCCAACTTGGCCTTCCATTTCTCATCCTCCAACATCTGGAGCTCATTCCACCTTACCATATTCTCTTCTTTGTGTTCGCCTGTCAACACCTTCTTGGCCTCAATCATGGCCACAAGTTCTTTTTTGTATGTGCCACCGTATGCACTTCTCTTCTTTCTCTCTGAAAGTGCGTTAAGTCGACTAGAGGGGGGGTGAATAGGCGATTTTTATGAATTCTTCACTGAGGAATTTCAGGGTGAGGAAATTCCTAAGCGAAGAGCTACTAGCAGCGGAATAAGTACTCAGATGCAAACATAACATAACATAAGCATAGTCATCATGATGAAAAGAAAACAAACACAGAGTATAGAAAGCGTAAACACAGGATAAGCAGGCTGAAGACAAACAGACTGAAGAAATTGAACTGAGGAAATTGAGAAAGTCTTTAGTCAAAGTCCTCAAACAGTAACAATCAAGTACACAACACAGTAATGAGGAAATGAAAGGGTTGAGGAAATAGAACCAGTAGGCTTGATGAAGACAGTGATTTGGTAGACCACTTCCAACTGCTGTGACAGTTGTACGTCTGGTTGGAGCAGCTAGGTATTTAAACCTGAGGACACACAGTCCTCACCGTATTCTCCTTGAGCTAAGGTCACACAGACCTCGTCCAATCACTCGTGGTAAGTCTTCAGGTGACTTCCAAACCTTCACAAACTCGGTCACTCGGCGATCCACAGTTTCCTCTTAGATGCTCTAGACCATGACGCCTAACCATCTAGAAGATGCACAGTCTTCAAAGGTAACAAGCGTCGAATCCACACAGGAACAATCTCTTCAGTGATGCTCAATCACTTTGGGTTAGTAGGTGTTTGGGTTTGGGTTTTCCTCACTTGATGATTTTCGCTCAAAGTCCTTGGAGGATGGATGCTCTCAATGACAAGTGTCGGTTTCTCTCGGAGCAGCCAACCAGCTAGTGGTTGTAGGGGGCGGCTATTTATAGCCTAGGGAGCAGCCCGACATGATAAGACATAAATGCCCTTCAATGATATGACCGTTAGGTGGGTAGATATTTTGGGACAGCTGGCGCATAGCACAACAATGGTCAGAAATTTGACTATCAAATTCCTGAGGGCTATCGTGTTCCTCACTTGTAGGCAATCCGCACTGGCGAATTCCTAACTCCTCAGTCAGAACAAAATCCTCAGAGACCAGAAGAACTTCGTCTCTGTCACTGAAGAAATTGACTAAATTGTATGAGATTTCCAATGGCTTCACTCGAAAGGATTGGTAGGTGTAGGATTTTGAGATGAGCATCACTTGGAAACTTTTCCTTAGTTTTTCCTCGACCCCCTTTAACAGTACGGTGTTTCCTATGACTCAAGAAAGAGAAAATGAAACTACGAAAACAAAAGTCTTCACGCTTCATATTCCTCACATGAATATCAAGTCTTCACGGTCACACCAATTTCTTCACTTTTAAAGTCTTCAGAAAGTCTTCAGAAATCCAAAGTCTTCAGTTGAAGACTTTCATTTTTAGGGGTCGACTTTCTCTGTAAATATCAAACTCCTCATAGACTTACAGACCTGTGTACACTCACAAACGCATCATTCCCTTAACCTATAAGTCTTCAATGCACCAAAATCACTAAGGGGCACTTGATGCACATACAATCTCCCCCTTTTTTGGTGATTGATGACAATATAGGTTAAGTTTTCAACGGGGATAATCGTATGAAGTGTAAATACTGATATTGAGGAATTTGATTGCAAGATATAGAAGAACTCCCCCTGAAGATGTGCACAGGGAGGAATTTGCTTTTGAAGCAATGCACATTGAAGAGTACAATCATGGAGATCTCCCCCTATATCTTGTAATTCATACATGCATTTAATATATGATATGAAGAATTTGAAATGCATGATGAAATATGGTGACTGATGTAATTCAGCATGCGTGCATTAATGTAACACCCTGGATGTAAACTTCCCCTTTTGGGCATTATATCAATTTGGCCTCATCCAAGTCTTGTGGGTTTTTGTCATGCTTGGCTTCATGTTGTTTGGTTATGTGGGTTTTCTTTTTCTTTGTTTTGCTCTTTTACCATATTGCATTTGTGTCTCTTGTCATCTTGCATTCCATTCTTATCATGTGGTTGTGGTGTTCTCCCACATGTCATGTTGTTGCATGTTTCATTCTCAACTTGCATTGCCATCTCCTCCTTCCCTCTACTTCTTTCCTTTTCAAGGGCTATAATTTCCTTTCTCAATTAATGCTCATCTTCTCCCTGCAAACCTTGCTCTTTGCACTAAACCTCTCTGCCAAATATCTCCTCATTTGAAGTTGTTATGGTCAGGTTCAAAAATGGCACAAGTTTGAAATATTTCCAAACTTGTATTATTTTTCTACCTCTAAAAATGCCCATTACAATTTATTAAAATTGTGGAGAATTCCAGGAGTGTGGGGATATTTTCCTTTCTCTCCAACTCTTTTTCTTTTCTTTCTGTTCTTTCTTTTCTCTTCCTTTTGTTTTTAAAAAGGGAAAAGAAAAGGAGGCAGAAGCAGCAGGCAGCCAGTGAGTCCCTCTCCACAGGCCCCGGCCACTCCGAGCAGCCCGGCTTCCTCGCCCGCAGCCCAGAGAGCGAGCGCGCCAGCCCGCTCGCCTCTCCTCCTCCTGCCAGCGCACCCAGCCGCATTTACCCTCGCTTAGCGCCCGTCCACGTGGGCCGCGCCGGTCCCTTTGGCAGCGTCGTTCTTGTGCATCTCACCCGCTTTTCCCTCTCCTCCCCGCCGTCGCCATGGGGACCCCGAGCACGAGGGAGCGTGAGCTCGACCTCGTCGCCCTAGCCCCTACTTATCCCCTCTCGCGTGTCCAACCGAACCCTAGGGTTTCCCTCTCCCTCTCGCCGCCGCCGCCAGGTAGGAGAACCACCAGATTCGCCGCCCCGCTCCGTCCCGAGCGCATCTGGGAGCGCGCCTCGTCGCCGGCGTGCTCTCCGGCCACCCCAACCATCCGTTCCGTGTCCATCTTCTTCCTCGTCGTCGACTTCGTCCACGACGTCGACTACGGGGGCCCGGATCGCCAAGTTCGTCGACGCCCCTGCTTCGGTCTTCTTCTCGGTCAGGTTCCCGGTGAAGTTCAGAGCTCCGTGGCCTCGCCGTCAGCCCGTCTCCGTCGCCGATTTCTTGTCCTAGGGTAAGGAGGTATAACCTACTTCCTCCCTGCTCCTTCCTGTCGTCGTTAGATCTCCGTAGTGTAGGTTCCGGTCCATGGTTTTATCGCGCTCGGCGTGCTCCGGCGTGTTCGTAGTTGTTGGGTTCAGAGTTGTTTTGGCCGCGCGTGTACGCCGCGATCCCTTCGGGTTCGTCGCACAGCGCTTCCGTGGAGTTCTCCGTGCGCACCTAGTTTGGTCGAGGCGCAGAGCCGCCCGTAGCCGCAGATTTGCCTCGCCGAGTCGTCGTCCGTCTTTGTTCTTAGGTCCGCCTGGTAGAAGGTCATGTGGGCAGCGCCCACGATCCTACCGACTCCCCTAGCCTAGCCGAGCTGGTTTGACCCCGCTCTCTCACCGCGGCGACACTGGTTCGAACCCGGTAGCGCCTCCCCTTTTTATTTCATTTTCGCTCGTTCTTGGTTCAGTCTGCAGCGAGAGCAGAGATAAGGGGCGAGGCCCCTCTCTGTCGATCATCGCCACCCAGCCCGGTGGTAGCGAGGGGGGTTCCAACGGGAGACCGGGTTCGATTCCCCCCGAGGCTGGATTTCTCCCCCCCTTTTTAAACCCACTTCGCCACTGTCTCTATGACAGTAGGGCCATCCTGTCAGCCTCTCAGCCTCTCAGCGCCCTCCTCCATTCGTTTTTTCCATTACCCCACGTTTCCATTTCCAGCTTTGTTTCCTTTTCTGTTTTAGGCAAGTCCATTTCTGGACATTTCCAAATCTGGAAATTGCCATTTCTGTTAACTTCCATTTTAGGCAGGTTTTGACTTAGTGCTTTTGTGATGATTTCTCTACGGTAACCCTAACATATTATATATGTTTTTGGGGTAGAAAAATCCCACCAACTCAGTGGTGGCATTAGTTTCTGCATTTGAGCAAGTTTATGTTCATGCCTTTTTGCATCATGTTTATGTGTTGTTTTCATTGGGCATATTTCATTGCTTTATGCTATGATGTAGTTTGCACACGTGCATGGTTTTTGTGCATCATGCTGTTATGTAGGTTTCTCACCATTCTTGTTTTGCCCGCCATATCCAACCCGTGCATCCGTTTCCGGTGATCTCTATATCGATTTCTACCGAAATCATCTCATCTTTCCGATGGCATGCTTGGTTTGCCAAGATGATGCCTGGTTTTCCATTTACCTTCCGGGCGCTTTATCGCTTTGCATATCACATCCGCATATTCATGTCATGTTTTGCATCATGTTGATTGTGCATTGCACCGTGATTTATTGTGGATCCTTTGTGCGTGTTGTTGCTTTGGGTAGAGCGGGAGGCGAGTGCGTGAGCGAGGAACCTGTTGAGAACGCTTTCGAGGATCAAGCTTTCGACAACTCGAGAACATTGCGAGCAAGATGACCATACCCTCGAAATCACTTCTATCTTTGCTATGCTAGTTGCTCGCTCTTTTGCTATGCCTATGCTGCGATGCCTACCACTTGCTATATCATGCCACCCATATTGCCATGTCAGCCCCTAACCATCCTTTCCTAGCAAACCGTTGATTGGCTATGTTACTGCTTTGCTCAGCCCTCTTATAGCGTTGCTAGTTGCAGGTGAAGCTGAAGTTTGTTCCTTGTTGGAACATGGAGGTGTTGTTCCTTTGTGGAACATGTTTACTTGTGGGGATATCACAATATATATATATATATCTGCTATACTAATACATCTATATACTTGGTAAAGGGTGGAAGGCTCGGCCTTATGCCTGGTGTTTTGTTCCACTCTTGCCGCCCTAGTTTCCGTCATACCGGTGTTATGTTCCTTGATTTTGCGTTCCTTACACGGTTGGGTGATTTATGGGACCCCCTTGACAGTTCGCTTTGAATAAGACTCCTCGGAAGGCCCAACATTGGTTTTACCATTTGCCACCTAAGCCTTTTCCCCGGGTTTTCGCGAGCCGAGGGTCATCTTTATTTTAACCCCGGGCAGTTCTCCTTGATTGCTGGTCCAAACTGGCGATGTCGGCGCCCTGGGCAATCAGGTTTATGCCAACCCGACGTCTTGCCCATCCGGTGTGCCTCGAGAGCGAGATATGTGCAGCTCCTATCGGGATTTGTCGGCACATTCGGGTGGCTTTGCTGGTCTTGTTTTATTGCTGTCGAAATGTCTTGTAGTCCGGATTCGAGATTGATCGGGTCTTCGGTAGAAGGAATATCCTTCGTTGACCGTGAGAGCTTATAATGGGCTAAGTTGGGACACCCTGCGCAGGTAATATCTTTCAAAGCCGTGCCCGCGGTTATGAGGCAGATGGGAATTTGTTAATGTCCGGTTGTAGAAAACCCAAAGTTGACCTCAAATAAAATACACATCAACGCGTGTGTAACCGTGATGGTCTCTTCTCGTGAGTCCGGAAGTGAACACGATGTTGGAGTTATGTCGGCGTAAGTAGTTCAGGATCTCTTCTTGATCACTACTAGTTTCACGACCGTGCTTTGCTTCTCTTCCGCTCTCTTTTGCGAAGTAGCCACCATATATGCTAGTTGCTTGCTGCAGCTCCATTTTACTACTCTATCCTTCCTATAAGCTTAAATAGTCTTGATCTCGGGTGTGAGATTCTTTGAGTCCCCGTGGCTCACAGATACTTCAAAACAGTTGCGAGGTTCCGATGAGGCGGTCAGGTGATTCAACCGAGCTCAAGTGGGAGTTCGACGAGGAACGTGGTCGTTACTATGTGTCTTTCCAGATGATCGATAGTGGTGCCCGGTTGGGACGATTCGGGATCTGTGTTAGCATTTGGGGTATCTTCTTTTATTTTGGTTCCGTAGTCGGACCTTGAGTGTACTCTGAATGATGAATGTTTATTTATGTTGTGTGAAGTGGCATTGTAAGCCAACTATGTATCTTTCCCTTAATTACTACATGGGTTGTGTGAAGATTACCTCACTTGCGACATTGCTTTCAATGCGGTTATGCCTCTAAGTCGTGCCTCGACACGTGGGAGATATAGCCGCATCGGGGGCGATACAAGTTGGTAATCGAGCCTTCCCGACTTAGGAGCCCCTACTTGATTGTTTCTTGGCGTTGTTGAGTCTAGAATGGAAAATGTTTTGAGTCTTAGGATTATATATATCGGAGAGTAGGATTCTTTTTACTTCCCGGTCCTTAAATCGCTCTGGTGAGGTATCCGACGTGAGTTTTGACTCTTCTCTCCTCAAATTTCACTAAAATTTTTTTAGGATCACGTGGGTATCTTGGAATCGTTCCGATGGTTTTGTGGCGAGAACATTGTTCTTGGTGCCTCGACATTTAGGGGTTGTGGCGGTGTCCCGGGAGTTGAGCTCCGAGGTGTTGTCGTCACAATTTTATCGTTGCGATTTCGGAATACGAGTTTTGCCGACATCGAAATCTCTTTTGTGCAGTTGTTGGTGAGATAACCCCGATAGCCCGATCTTGTGGCGAGTGTGGGAGTATTGCCATGACTTGCATAACGGATGTTTTTGAAGGTCGAGGTACACGATTTCGAGGATTTCTTGGTTATGTGTTGACGGATGGATACAATTGGATCTAGGTATTGTTAGTTTGGGTGATATATTTTGTGTCCCTGTATCCCCAACACCAGATTGCATAACCAGAAAGTTTCGGGAGTTTATAGGTGGGAATTCTAGTAGCTTACGGGATATTCTTTCCGGCGGATGTATGATTTGAGATTGGGGTTCAACGTCTAGTGGTCCGCCCATTCACGGTCGATTCTGATGGTCGCGAGGCGTCTTAAAGAATCCTTGGCTATGCTGATTCGGGGCGTCTTGTTAGTCATTCGTGACGTCCGCTATATCGTCGTGTCCGTGTGGGCCCCACCACGAACACTTTGGGCGAAATCTCTATCATGTGTTTGTTCGGCTCATTCTAGAAGCCAATCTTTTGTTTTCGGTTGTGATATTGAATTGTTTCTCGGTCGGATGTTATTTCCATATCTTTTATAAGTGGCTTCTCTCCTTAATGGATGTGTGATGATTAACTTTGGAATTCATTCGTTCATTCTTGTTGAATGTTTATTGTGAAGACTATATGTTGCAATTTCTATCCGTTGATTCTACTTATCTCTTGTCTATCAAAGGACTAACGGATGTCACCCTCTTGAGATGGCTCCAATGTAGCGTCGAATCCGGATCGCAATGATGGGGATCGATCAACCTCCACCTTCACCTCCACCTCCGCCTCCAGAGGCACGGCAAGCTATCATGGCAGCCACCAATGCCAATGCTCGAGATGATTTTGCAGCTCTTGCAAGAAGCGTACTCGAGGGCAAGGCAATCAAGGCAATCAAGGCAATCAAGGTCAAGGCAACAATCAGCCACACTTTGCTACTCTCAGTCAGTTTCTCGCTAATCAGCCGAAGTCTTTCAGTTTCTGTGTTGAGGCCACAGACGCTGACGATTGGTTAGTGGACATCTGCAAGCACTTTGACTGTAGCAATGTCAGACCTGAGGACTTTGTCAAGTTTGCATCGTTTCAACTCAAGGATCAAGCAGCTGAGTGGTACTAGCAATACAAAGATTCCAGAGGAGGTCGTGTCATTACCTGGGATGAGTTCCGCCGTGATTTCCGAGCTCATCACATTCCGAAAAGTGTTGTTGAGAGCAAGCGTGAGGAGTTCCGCAATCTCAAGCAGGGCAACATGTCTGTCTATCAATACAATATCCAGTTCGAAGCTTCGCTTTCGTTTTGCTAAGCAAGATGTACCGACGAGAGGAGTATGATCTATCGATTCAGAGGTGGTGCGAGAGAAGATCGCAATTACCTCTTGTGCTGTTTGAGCGAGATAAGTATGATGATTTCTACAACATGGCTCTCAAGCAAGCGGCACAACTCAAATGCGAGGCTTCTAAGAAGAGAATCGGGGATGCAGATTCAGTCCTCCTCGTCCTCTCAAGTGGCAGCCAAGCAGCGAAGTTTTACCTGCCCCTCCTCCGTTCGTCGGCCTTACCGGTGAGAAGAACTCGGTGGCCGTGGATCTTCCCACCCACCCAACCCAAGCTATCGAACAAGTCTAATTCTCAAGCTCCAAGGTCAAGTGCTCCTTACCACCGTCCGCTCTCGAGGTCACTTGCAACAAGTGTCGCGAGAAGGGTCACTATCTGAACAAGTGCTTCAACAGAGGCGCCTTCCGCCTCCTCCTCTGTGAAATCTTCCGGCAATGCGGTGGTCAAGCATAATCCCAAGTCTGCAAGGTCAATATGATGAATGCAGCTCAAGCGGAGGAATCTTTGATGTGATCATGGGTAATCTTCGATTAATGATATTCTGCAAAAGTCTTATTTGATCTTTGGTGCATCTATTTCTTTCATATCAAGACCTTTTGCATCCATGAACAATTTGCATCTTGTTGATCTGCCTAAACCGATAGCGGTTTCCTCTCCGGTTTGTTCATGAATACAAAATGATGGCCCCGGATGTTTCTATCAAGATGGGAGATTACAGATTTCTCGCTAAACCAATTGTTCTTGGTGACTCGGACATTGATCTTATTCTCGGAATGGAGTGGCTTTATCAGCACAAAGCTCGGCTTGATTGTGCTGCCGGAGAAATTCAATTGACTCACTCTTCTAATGATGTGATCATCTATGCCTCTCGTGATGAAACCATTGGTTGTTTTCTCTCAATGAGAAGGCGAATTGAATGCCATCTCTCAGATTCCAGTCGTTTGTGAGTACCAAGATGTCTTTCCAGAAGAGCTTCCGGGTATGCCTCCTCATCGGCCAGTTGAGTTCGTTATCGATCTTGAGCCTGGCACTGAACCCGTTTGTAAGCGTCCATACAAGCTTGGACTGATGAGCTGAGGGAATTGAAGAAGCAGCTCGATGAACAAGAGCGTCTGGGTTTGATCAGACCGAGTTCATCTCCTTGGGGTTGTGGTGTTCTTTTTGTCCGGAAGAAGGATGGCACGGACCGACTTTGCGTCGATTACCGTCCATTGAATAAGAAGACAATCAAGAACAAGTATCCACTTCCCAACATCAATGAGCTTTTCGAGCAACTCAAAGGTGCTACAGTGTTCTCTAAGCTTGACCTTCGTATGGGGTATCATCAGTTAGCATTCGTGAACAAGATATTCCCAAGACAAGCATTCGAACAAGCTTTGGTTCTTATGAATATCTTGTCATGTCTTTCGGCCTCGTCAATGCTCCTCCAACTTTCTCTCGGATGATGAACTTCATATTCAACCCCTACACCAATGAATTCGTCTTGGTCTATCTTGATGATATTTTGGTCTTCTCCAAGAATAAGAAGGATCATGCCAAACATTTGCGATTGGTACTAGACAAGCTCGAGAGTACCAATTCTATCTAAGTTCTCCAAATGTGAATTTTGGCTTGATGAAGTGCTTTATCTTGGTCATATCATCTCTGCCAAGGGCATCGCTGTTGATCCCGAGAAGGTGTCCGCAATTGTGAATTGGGAACCTCCTCAGAATGTCAAGCAGCTCCGCAGCTTTCTTGGTCTTGCAAGCTATTGCCGAAGATTCGTTGAGAATTTCTCCAAGATTGCAAAGCCTCTTTCCAACCTTCTCCAGAAGCATGTGAAGTATGCCTGGTCTCCCGAGTGTGACGTTGCTTTCAATACTCTCAAAGAGAAACTCGTCACAGCTCCATTCGACTCCTCTGATGAATCCAAGCCATATGAAGTTTTTCGTGATGCTTCTCTTCAAGGTCTCGGTGCTGTGTTAATGCAAGAGAAGAGAGTTGTGGCTTATACCTCTCTTGATTGAAGCCCAACGAGAAGAACTACCCCACTCACGATCTTGAGTTGGCGGCGTTGTCCATGCATTAATAACGTGGAGACATCTCTTGTTGGGAAGGAAAGTGGACATTTTCACCGATCACAAGAGTCTCAAGTACATCTTCACTCAGCCCAACCTCAACCTCGAGGCAGACTCGATGGGTGAAATGATTCAAGAGTACAACCCAAGTATTGAGTATACTCGGGCAAAGCCAATGTCATTGCAGATGCTTTGAGCGGAAAGCTTATCGCAATGATCTAATCCTCAAGCCCTTTCACCGGATCTCTGTGAATCTTTCCATAAGCTGAATCTTCAAGTTGTTCCTCAAGGCTTTCTTGCAAACCTCATAGTCTCTCCTACTTTGGAAGATCAGATTCGTGAGGCTCAACTTCGGATACCATGGTGAAGAAAGTGAAGCGTGGTATCGACAAGGGCATTTCAAGTACAAGTGCTTCCATGTTGATGACAAAGACACTCTGTTCTTTGAGGACGGATTATGGTTCCTAAGGGTGATCGAGAAAAGTCATTATGAGCGAGGCTCACAATTCGCTTCTATCCATTCATCCGGAAATGCGAAGATGTACCATGACCTCAAGCAGTCATATTGGTGGACTCGAATGAAGCGAGAAATTGCTCAATTCGTGAATGAGTGTGATGTCTGCAGAAGAGTGAAAGCGGAACACCAAAGACCAGCTGGTCTCCTCCAACCTCTTGCAATTCCTGAATGGAAGTTTGATCATATTGAAATGGACTTCGTGACTGGTTTTCCAAAGTCCAAGCGTGGAAATGATGCTATCTTCGTTGTCATTGACAAGCTTACTAAAGTGGCTCATTTTCTTCCTATCAAAGAATCCATCACTGCAGCTCGGTTGGCGAGCTATACACCTCGAGATTGTGTCCTTGCGGCATTCCTCAAGTGATCTCTTGGACCGTGGCAGCATCTTTACCTCCAAGTTCGGGATTCTTTTGAAGGCCATGGGCACCAACATTCGTTTCAAAGCACAGCTTTCCATCCTCAAACAAGTGGCCAAGTCGGCGAGTTAATCAAATTCTTGAAGATATGCTCGGGGCTTGTGTCATTTCCTTCGGTATGAAGTGGGAAGATTGTCTTCCTTATGCGAGTTCTCTTACAACAACAGCTTCAAGCGAGTTCGGCAAGGCCCCATTCGAAATTCTCTATGGCGAAAGTGCCGTACTCCTCTCAATTAGTGCGAGGCGGTGAGCGCCAACTTCTTGGCAATGACTTGATCCGAAGCGGAAGAAATGTGCAAGGTCATTCGTGAGAATCTCAAAGCCGCATAATCGCGCGGAAAGAGCTATTATGATGATAAGCACCGTGATGTGGCTTTTGAAATCGGAGACCATGTCTACCTCGCGTCTCTCAATGAAAGGCACTCGTCGCCCGGTATCAAAGGAAGCTTGCCCCTAGATCGTGGGTCCTTTCAAGATCATTGGGAAAAGAAGCGATCTCGCCTATCAACGAGCTTCCATCCAACTTTGCAACGCGTGCGATGTGTTTCACGTGTCACAACTTCGCAAGTGCTTCAAGACTCTGAACGCACTATCAACTTCAAAGAGATTGACCTTCAAGAAGATCTCTCTTATCATGAGCACCCGTTGCTATTCTTGAAGAAACCGGCGCAAGACTGCAACAAGTCAATCAAATTCCTGAAAGTGAAGTGGTCACACCATTCCGACCGAGAAGCTACACGGGGCGCGAGGATCACCTCCGTTCGAGTATCCGGAGTTCTTTCGGTCCTAGATCTGGGGCGAGATCCTCTTGTAGTGGTGGAGTGTTGTAACACCACGGATGTAAACTTCCCTTTTGGGCAATATATCAATTTGGTCTCATCCAAGTCTTGTGGGTTTTGTCATGCTTGGCTTCATGTTGTTTGGTTATGTGGGTTTTCTTTTTCTTTGTTTTGCTCTTTTACCATATTGCATTTGTGTCTCTTGTCATCTTGCATTCCATTCTTATCATGTGGTTGTGGTGTTCTCCCACATGTCATGTTGTTGCATGTTTCATTCTCAACTTGCATTGCCATCTCCTCCTTCCCTCTACTTCTTTCCTTTTCAAGGGCTATAATTTCCTTTCTCAATTAATGCTCATCTTCTCCTGCAAACCTTGCTCTTTGCACTAAACCTCTCTGCCAAATATCTCCTCATTTGAAGTTGTTATGGTCAGGTTCAAAAATGGCACAAGTTTGAAATATTTCCAAACTTGTATTATTTTTCTACCTCTAAAAATGCCCATTACAATTTATTAAAATTGTGGAGAATTCCAGGAGTGTGGGGATATTTTCCTTTCTCTCCAACTCTTTTTCTTTTCTTTCTGTTCTTTCTTTTCTCTTCCTTTTGTTTTTAAAAAGGGAAAAGAAAAGGAGGCAGCAGCAGCAGGGCATCCAGCGAGTCCCTCTCCACCTGGGCCCCCGGCCACTCCGAGCCGGCCCAGCTTCCCTCAGCCCCGCAGCCCAGAGAGCGAGCGCGCCAGCCCGCTCGCCTCTCCTCCTGCCTTCGCGCACCCACAGCCGCATTTACCCCCGCTAGCGCCCGTCCACGTGGACGCGCCGGTCCCGCCTGGCAGCGTCGTTGCTGTGCATCTCACCCGCCTTTTCCCTCTCCTCCCGCCGTCGCCATGGGGACCCCGAGCACGAGGGAGCGTGAGCTCGACCTCGTCGCCCTAGCCCCTACTTATCCCCTCTCGCGTGTCCAACCGAACCCTAGGGTTTCCCTCTCCCTCTCGCCGCCGCCGCCAGGTAGGAGAACCACCAGATTCGCCGCCCCGCTCCGTCCTGAGCGCATATGGGAGCGCGCCTCGTCGCCGGCGTGCTCTCCGGCCACCCCAACCATCCGTTCCGTGTCCATCTTCTTCCTCGTCGTCGACTTCGTCCACGACGTCGACTACGGGGGCCCGGATCGCCAAGTTCGTCGACGCCCTGCCGGTCTTCTTCTCGGTCAGGTTCGGCGAAGTTGAGCTCCGTGGCCTCGCCGTCAGCCCGTCTCCGTCGCCGATTTCTTGTCCTAGGGTAAGGAGGTATAACCTACTTCCTCCCTGCTCCTTCCTGTCGTCGTTAGATCTCCGTAGTGTAGGTTCCGGTCCGTGGTTTTATCGCGCTCGGCGTGCTCCGGCGTGTTAAGTAGTTGTTGGGTTCAGAGTTGTTTTGGCGCGCGTATGCCGCGATCCCCTTCGGGTTCGTCGCCGGCGCTTCGTGGAGTTCTCCGTGCGCACCTAGTTTGGTCGGGCTTGAGCGCGCCGTAGCCATGATTTGCCTCGCCGGAGTCGTCGTCCGTCTTTGTTCTTAGGTCCGGCCTGGTAGAAGGTCATGTGGGCAGCGTCCCGATCCTACCGACTCCCTAGCCTAGCCGAGCTGGTTTGACCCCGCTCTCTCGCATGGCGACACAGGTTCGAACCCCAGTAGCGCCTCCCCCCTTTTATTTCTGTTTTCGCTCGTTCTTGGTTCGTCTCTGCTGCGATGCAGCAGTAGATAAGGGCCGAGGCCCCTTCTCTGTCAGTCATCGCCACCCAGCCCAGTGGTAGCAGGGGCAGGGTTCCAACGGGGAGACCCGGGTTCGATTCCCCCCGAGGCTGGATTTCTTCCCCCCTTTTTAAACCCACTTCGCCACTGTCTCTATGACAGTAGGGCCATCCTGTCAGCCTCTCAGCCTCTCAGCGCCCTCCTCCATTCGTTTTTTTTTTCCATTACCCCACGTTTCCATTTCCAGCTTTGTTTCCTTTTCTGTTTTAGGCAAGTCCATTTCTGGACATTTCCAAATCTGGAAATTGCCATTTCTATTAACTTCCATTTTAGGCAGGTTTTGACTTAGTGCTTTTGTGATGATTTCTCTCGGTAACCCTAACATATTATATATGTTTTGGGGTGAAAAATCCCACCAACTCAGTGGTGGCATTAGTTTCTGCATTTGAGCAAGTTTATGTTCATGCCTTTTTGCATCATGTTTATGTGTTGTTTTCATTGGGCATATTTCATTGCTTTATGCTATGATGTAGTTTGCACACGTGCATGGTTTTTGTGCATCATGCTGTTATGTAGGTTTCTCACCATTCTTGTTTTGCCGCCATATCCAACCCGTGCATCCGTTTCCGGTGATCTCTATATCGATTTCTACGAAATCATCTCATCTTTCGATGGCATGCTTGGTTTGCCAAGATGATGCCAGTTTTCCATTTACCTTCGGGCGCTTTATCGCGTTGCATATCACATCCGCATATTCATGTCATGTTTTGCATCATGTTGATTGTGCATTGCACCGTGATTTATTGTGGATCCTTTGTTTGTGTTGTTGCTTTGGGTAGAGCGGGAGGCGAGTGCGTGAGCGAGGAACCTGTTGAGAACGCTTTCGAGGATCAAGCTTTCGACAACTCGAGAACATTGCGAGCAAGATGACCATACCCTCGAAATCACTTCTATCTTTGCTATGCTAGTTGCTCGCTCTTTTGCTATGCCTATGCTGCGATGCCTACCACTTGCTATATCATGCCACCCATATTGCCATGTCAGCCCTAACCATCCTTTCCTAGCAAACCGTTGATTGGCTATGTTTTTGCTTTGCTCAGCCCTCTTATAGCGTTGCTAGTTGCGGTGAAGCTGAAGTTTGTTCCTTGTTGGAACATGGAGATGTTGTTCCTTTGTGGAACATGTTTACTTGTGGGGATATCACAATATATATATATATATCGCTATACTAATACATCTATATACTTGGTAAAGGGTGGAAGGCTCGGCCTTATGCAGTGTTTTGTTCCACTCTTGCCACCCTAGTTTCCGTCATACCGGTGTTATGTTCCTTGATTTTGCGTTCCTTACGGTTGGGTGATTTATGGGACCCCCTTGACAGTTCGCTTTGAATAAGACTCCTCCGGCAAGGCCCAACATTGGTTTTACCATTTGCCACCTAAGCCTTTTCCCCGGGTTTCGCGAGCCGAGGGTCATCTTTATTTTAACCCCGGGCCAGTTCTCCTTGATTCTTTGGTCCAACTGGCGATGTCCGGCGCCCCCTGGGCAATCAGGGTTTATGCCAACCGACGTCTTGCCCATCCGGTGTGCCACGAGAGCGAGATATGTGCAGCTCCTATCGGGATTTGTCGGCACATTCGGGTGGCTTTGCTGGTCTTGTTTTATTCTGTCGAAATGTCTTGTAGTCCGGGATTCGAGATTGATCGGGTCTTCCGGTAGAAGAATATCCTTCGTTGACCGTGAGAGCTTATAATGGGCTAAGTTGGGACACCTGCAGGTAATATCTTTGAAAGCCGTGCCCATGGTTATGAGGCAGATGGGAATTTGTTAATGTCGGTTGTAGAAAACCCAAAGTTGACCTCAAATAAAATACACATCAACGCGTGTGTAACGTGATGGTCTCTTCTCGTGAGTCGGGAAGTGAACACGATGTTGGAGTTATGTCGGCGTAAGTAGTTGAGGATCTCTTCTTGATCACTACTAGTTTCACGACCGTGCTTTGCTTCTCTTCCGCTCTCTTTTGCGAAGTAGCCACCATATATGCTAGTTGCTTGCTGCAGCTCCACTTTACTACTCTATCCTTCCTATAAGCTTAAATAGTCTTGATCTCGCGGGTGTGAGATTGCTGAGTCCCGTGGCTCACAGATACTTCAAAACAGTTGCGAGGTTCCGATGAGGCGGTGCAGGTGATTCAACCGAGCTCAAGTGGGAGTTCGACGAGGCGTGGTCGTTACTATGTGTCTTTCAGATGATCGTAGTGGTGCCCGGTTGGGGACGATTGGGGATCTGTGTTAGCATTTTGGGTATCTTCTTTTATTTTGGTTCCGTAGTCGGACCTTGAGTGTACTCTGAATGATGAATGTTTATTTATGTCTTGTGTGAAGTGGCGTTGTAAGCCAACTATGTATCTTTCCTTAATTATTACATGGGTTGTGTGAAGATTACCTCACTTGCGACATTGCTTTCAATGCGGTTATGCCTCTAAGTCGTGCCTCGACACGTGGGAGATATAGCCGCATCGAGGCGTTCAAGTTGGTAATCGAGCCTTCCCGACTTAAGAGCCCCTACTTGATTGTTTCTTGGCGTTGTTGAGTCTAGAATGGAAAATGTTTTGAGTCTTAGGATTATATATATCGGAGTAGGATTCTTTTACTTCCGGTCCTTCGTCGCTCTGGTGAGGTATCTGACGTAGAGTTTTGACTCTTCTCTCCTCAAATTTCACTAAAAATTTTTTAGGATCACGTGGGTATCTTGGAATCGTTCGATGGTTTTGTGGCGAGAACATTGTTCTTGGTGCCTCGACATTTAGGGGTTGTGGCGGTGTCCGGGAGTTGAGCTCCAGGTGTTGTCGTCACAATTTTATCGTTGCGATTCTGGAATACGAGTTTTGCCGACATCGAAATCTCTTTTGTGCGTTGTTGGTGAGATAACCACGATAGCCCGATCTTGTGGCGAAAAGGGAGTATTGCCATGACTTGCATAACGGATGTTTTTGAAGGTCGAGGTACCACGATTTCGAGGATTTCTTGGTTATGTGTTGTGGATGGATACAATTGGATCTAGGTATTGTTAGTTTGGGTGATATATTTTGTGTCCCTGTATCCCCAACACCAGATTGCATAACCGAAAGTTTGGGAGTTTATAGGTGGGAATTCTAGTAGCTTACGGGATATTCTTTCCGGCGGATGTATGATTTGAGATTGGGGTTCAACGTCTAGTGGTCCGCCCATTCACGGTCGATTCTGATGGTCGCGAGGCGTCTTAAAGAATCCTTGGCTATGCTGATTCGGGGCGTCTTGTTAGTCATTCGTGGCGTCCGCTATCGTCGTGTCCGTGTGGGCCCCACCACGAACACTTTGGCGAAATCTCTATCATGTGTTTGTTCGGCTCATTCTAGAAGCCAATCTTTTGTTCTCGGTTGTGATATTGAATTGTTTCTCGGTCGGATGTTATTTCCATATCTTTTTATAAGTGGCTTCTCTCCTTAATGGATGTGTGATGATTAACTTTGGAATTCATTCGTTCATTCTTGTTGAATGTTTATTGTGAAGACTATATGTTGCAATTTCTATCCGTTGATTCTACTTATCTCTTGTCTATCAAAGGACTAACGGATGTCACCCTCTTGAGGATGGCTCATGTAGCGTCGAATCCGGATCGCAATGATGGGGATCGGTCGAACCCTCCACCTTCACCTCCACCTCCGCCTCCGGAGGCTGGCAAGCTATCATGGCAGCCACCAATGCCAATGCTCGAGATGATTTTGCAGCTCTTGCAAGAAGCGTACTCGAGGGCAAGGCAATCAAGGCAATCAAGGCAATCAAGGTCAAGGCAACAATCAGCCACACTTTGCTACTCTCGATCGGTTTCTCGCTAATCGGCGAAGTCTTTCGGTTTACGTGTTGAGGCCACAGAGCGCGGCGATTGGTTAGTGGACATCTGCAAGCACTTTGGTGTAGCAATGTCGGACACGAGGACTTTGTCAAGTTTGCATCGTTTCAACTCAAGGATCAAGCTGCTGAGTGGTACCGACAATACAAAGATTCGAGAGGAGGTCGTGTCATTACAGGATGAGTTCGCCGTGATTTCGAGCTCATCACATTCGAAAAGTGTTGTTGAGAGCAAGCGTGAGGAGTTCCGCAATCTCAAGCAGGGCAACATGTCGTCTATCAATACAATATCCAGTTCGAGCTTCGCTTTCGTTTTGCTAAGCAAGATGTACACGATGAAAGGAGTATGATCTATCGGTTCGGAGGTGGTGCGAGAGAAGATCTGCAATTACCTCTTGTCTTTGTTTGAGCGAGATAAGTATGATGATTTCTACAACATGGCTCTCAAGCAAGAAGCGGCACAACTCAAATCGAGGCTTCTAAGAAGAGAATCGGGGATGCAGTTCAGTCCTCCTCGTCCTCTCAAGTGGCAGCCAAGCAGCGAAGTTTTACTGCCCCTCCTCCGTTCCGTCGGCCTTACCCGTGAGAAGAACTCGGTGGCCGTGGATCTTCCCACCCACCCAACCCAAGCTATCGAACAAGTCTAATTCTCAAGCTCCAAGGTCAAGTGCTCCTTACCACCGTCCGCTCTCTCGAGGTCACTTGCAACAAGTGTCGGAGAAGGGTCACTATCTGAACAAGTGCTTCAACGAGGCGCCTTCCGCCTCCTCCTCTGTGAAATCTTCCGGCAATGCGGTGGTCAAGCATAATCCCAAGTCTGCAAGGTCAATATGATGAATGCAGCTCAAGCGGAGGAATCTTCGATGTGATCATGGGTAATCTTCGATTAATGATATTCTGCAAAAGTCTTATTTGATCTTTGGTGCATCTATTTCTTTCATATCAAGACCTTTTGCATCCATGAACAATTTGCATCTTGTTGATCTGCCTAAACCGATAGCGGTTTCCTCTCGGGTTTGTTCATGAATACAAAAATGATGGCCCGGATGTTTCTATCAAGATGGGAGATTATAGATTTCTCGCTAAACCAATTGTTCTTGGTGACTCGGATATTGATCTTATTCTCGGAATGGGTGGCTTTATCGGCACAAAGCTCGGCTTGATTGTGCTGCGGAGAAATTCAATTGACTCACTCTTCTAATGATGTGATCATCTATGCCTCTCGTGATGAAACCATTCGGTTGTTTTCTCTCAATGAGAAGGCGAATTGAATGCCATCTCTCGATTCGATCGTTTGTGAGTACCAAGATGTCTTTCGGAAGAGCTTCGGGTATGCCTCCTCATCGGCCGATTGAGTTCGTTATCGATCTTGAGCACGCCTTGAACCCGTTTGTAAGCGTCCATACAAGCTTGGACTGATGAGCTGAAGGAATTGAAGAAGCAGCTCGATGAACAAGAGCGTCAGGTTTGATCGGACCGAGTTCATCTCCTTGGGGTTGTGGTGTTCTTTTGTCCGGAAGAAGGATGGCGCGGACCGACTTTGCGTCGATTACCGTCCATTGAATAAGAAGACAATCAAGAACAAGTATCCACTTCCCAACATCAATGAGCTTTTCGAGCAACTCAAAGGTGCTACTGTGTTCTCTAAGCTTGACCTTCGTATGGGGTATCATCAGATTCGCATTCGTGAACAAGATATTCCCAAGACAGCATTGAGAACAAGCTTTGGTTCTTATGAATATCTTGTCATGTCTTTCGGCCTCGTCAATGCTCCTCCAACTTTCTCTCGGATGATGAACTTCATATTCAACCCTACACCAATGAATTCGTCTTGGTCTATCTTGATGATATTTTGGTCTTCTCCAAGAATAAGAAGGATCATGCCAAACATTTGCGATTGGTGCTAGACAAGCTCGAGAGTACCAATTCTATGCGAAGTTCTCCAAATGTGAATTTTGGCTTGATGAAGTGCTTTATCTTGGTCATATCATCTCTGCCAAGGGCATCGCTGTTGATCGAGAAGGTGTCCGCAATTGTGAATTGGGAACCTCCTCGAGAATGTCAAGCAGCTCCATGACTTTCTTGGTCTTGCAAGCTATTGCGAAGATTCGTTGAGAATTTCTCCAAGATTGCAAAGCCTCTTTCCAACCTTCTCGAAGCATGTGAAGTATGCACGGTCTCCCGAGTGTGGCGTTGCTTTCAATACTCTCAAAGAGAAACTCGTCACAGCTCTGTTCGACTCCTCTGATGAATCCAAGCCATATGAAGTTTTACGTGATGCTTCTCTTCAAGGTCTCGGTCTGTGTTAATGCAAGAGAAGAGAGTTGTGGCTTATACCTCTCGCCGATTGAAGCCCAACGAGAAGAACTACCCCACTCACGATCTTGAGTTGGCGGCGTTGTCCATGCATTGATAACGTGGAGACATCTCTTGTTGGGAAGGAAAGTGGACATTTTCACTGATCACAAGAGTCTCAAGTACATCTTCACTCAGCCCAACCTCAACCTCGAGGCGGACTCGATGGGTGAAATGATTCAAGAGTACAACCCAAGTATTGAGTATACTCGGGCAAAGCCAATGTCATTGCAGATGCTTTGAGCGGGAAAGCTTCTTTGCAGTCTAATCCTCAAGCCCTTTCGGCGGATCTCGTGAATCTTTCCATAAGCTGAATCTTCAAGTTGTTCCTCAAGGCTTTCTTGCCAACCTCATAGTCTCTCCTACTTTGGAAGATCAGATTCGTGAGGCTCAACTTCGGATACCATGGTGAAGAAAGTGAAGCGTGGTATCGACAAGGGCATTTCAAGTACAAGTGCTTCCATGTTGATGACAAAGACACTCTGTTCTTTGAGGACGGATTATGGTTCCTAAGGGTGATCGAGAAAAGTCATTATGAGCGAGGCTCACAATTCGCTTCTATCCATTCATCCTGGAAATGCGAAGATGTACCATGACCTCAAGCAGTCATATTGGTGGACTCGAATGAAGCGAAATTGCTCAATTCGTGAATGAGTGTGATGTCTGCGGAAGAGTGAAAGCGGAACACCAAAGACCACTGGTCTCCTCCAACCTCTTGCTATTCCTGAATGGAAGTTTGATCATATTGAAATGGACTTAGTGACTGGCTTTCCAAAGTCCAAGCGTGGAAATGATGCTATCTTCGTTGTCATTGACAAGCTTACTAAAGTGGCTCATTTTCTTCCTATCAAAGAATCCATCACTGCAGCTCGGTTAGCGAGCTATACACCTCGAGATTGTCTCCTTGCGGCATTCCTCAAGTGATCTCTTGAGACCGTGGCAGCATCTTTACCTCCAAGTTCAGGATTCTTTTGAAGGCCATGGGCACCAACATTCGTTTCAGCACAGCTTTCCATCCTCAAACAAGTGGCCAAGTCGGCGAGTTAATCAAATTCTTGAAGATATGCTCGGGGCTTGTGTCATTTCCTTCGGTATGAAGTGGGAAGATTGTCTTCCTTATGCGAGTTCTCTTACAACAACAGCTTCAAGCGAGTTGGGCAAGGCCCCATTCGAAATTCTCTATGGCGAAAGTGCGTACTCCTCTCAATTGAGTGCGAGGGCGGTGAGCGCCAACTTCTTGGCAATGACTTGATCCGAAGCGGAAGAAATGTGCAAGGTCATTCGTGAGAATCTCAAAGCCGCATAATCGCGCGGAAAAGCTATTATGATGATAAGCACCGTGATGTGGCTTTTGAAATCGGAGACCATGTCTACCTCGCGTCTCTCAATGAAAGGCACTCGTAAACCCGGTATCAAAGGAAGCTTGCCCCTAGATCGTGGGTCCTTTCAAGATCATTGGGAAAAGAAGCGATCTAGCCTATCAACGAGCTTCCATCCAACTTTGCAAGCGTGCGATGTGTTTCACGTGTCACAACCATAAGTGCTTCAAGACTCTGAGCGCACTATCAACAAGAGATTGACCTTCAAGAAGATCTCTCTTATCATGAGCACCCGTTGCTATTCTTGAAGAAACCGGCGCAAGACTACGCAACAAGTCAATCAAATTCCTGAAAGTGAAGTGGTCACACCATTCCGACCGAGAAGCTACACAGGGGCGCGAGGATCACCTCCGTTCGAGTATCCGGAGTTCTTTCGGTCCTAGATCTGGGACGAGATCCTCTTGTAGTGGTGGAGTGTTGTAACACCCTGGATGTAAACTTCCCCTTTTGGGCAATATATCATTCTGGCCTCATCCAAGTCTTGTGGGTTTTTGTCATGCTTGGCTTCATGTTGTTTGGTTATGTGGGTTTTGCTCTTTTCTTTGTTTTGCTCTTTTACCATATTGCATTTGTGTCTCTTGTCATCTTGCATTCCATTCCTATCATGTGGTTGTGGTGTTCTCCCACATGTCATGTTGTTGCATGTTTCATTCTCAACTTGCATTGCCATCTCCTCTTTCCCTCTACTTCTTTCTTTTTCAAGGGCTATAATTTCCTTTCTCAATTAATGCTCATCTTCTCCCTGAAAATCTTGCTCTTTGCACTAAACCTCTCTGCCAAAAATCTCCTCATTTGAAGTTGTTATGGTCAGGTTCAAAAATGGCACAAGTTTGAAATATTTCCAAACTTGTATTATTTTTCTACCTCTAAAAATGCCCATTACAATTTATTAAAATTGTGGAGAATTCAGGAGTGTGGGGATATTTTCCTTTCTCTCCAACTCTTTTTCTTTTCTTTCTGTTCTTTCTTTTCTCTTCCTTTTGTTTTTAAAAAGGGAAAAGAAAAGGAGGCAGCAGCAGCAGGGCAGCCAGCGAGTCCCTCTCCACCTGGGCCCCCGGCCACTCCAAGCCGGCCCAGCTTCCCTCAACCCCGCAGCCCAGAGAGCGAGCGCGCCAGCCCGCTCGCCTCTCCTCCTGCCTTCGCGCACCCACAGCCGCATTTACCCCCGCTAGCGCCCGTCCACGTGGGCCGCCGGTCCCTTTGGCAGCGTCGTTCTTGTGCATCTCACCCGCCTTTTCCCTCTCCTCCCGCCGTCGCCATGGGGACCCCGAGCACGAGGGAGCGTGAGCTCGACCTCGTCGCCCTAGCCCCTACTTATCCCCTCTCGCGTGTCCAACCAAACCCTAGGGTTTCCCTCTCCCTCTCGCCGCCGCCGCCAGGTAGGAGAACCACCAGATTCGCCGCCCCGCTCCGTCCCGAGCGCATCTGGGAGCGCGCCTCGTCGCCGGCGTGCTCTCCGGCCACCCCAACCATCCGTTCCGTGTCCATCTTCTTCCTCGTCGTCGACTTCGTCCACGACGTCGACTACGGGGGCCCGGATCGCCAAGTTCGTCGACGCCCCTGCTTCGGTCTTCTTCTCGGTCAGGTTCGGCGAAGTTGAGCTCCGTGGCCTCGCCGTCGGCCCGTCTCCATCGCCGATTTCTTGTCCTAGGGTAAGGAGGTATAACCTACTTCCTCCTGCTCCTTCTGTCGTCGTTAGATCTCCGTAGTGTAGGTTCGGTCCGTGGTTTTATCGCGCTCGGCGTGCTCGGCGTGTTCGTAGTTGTTGGGTTCGAGTTGTTTTGGCAGCGTGTATGCGCGCGATCCCTTCGGGTTCGTCGCCGGCGCTTCCGTGGAGTTCTCCGTGCGCACCTAGTTTGGTCGGAGGGCGAGAGCCGCCGTAACCGCGATTTGCCTCCCGGAGTCGTCGTCCGTCTTTGTTCTTAGGTCCGGCCTGGTAGAAGGTCATGTGGGCAGCGTCCCTGATCCTACCGACTCCCCTAGCCTAGCCGAGCTGGTTTGACCCCCGCTCTCTCACATGGCGACACAGGTTCGAACCCAGTAGCGCCTCCCCCCTTTTTATTTCTGTTTTCGCTCGTTCTTCGGTTCGTCTCTGCAGCGATAGCAGTAGATAAGGGCGAGGCCCTCTCTGTCGATCATCGCCACCCAGCCCGGTGGTAGCGAGGCAGGGTTCCAACGGGAGACCGGGTTCGATTCCCCAGGCTGGATTTCTTCCCCTTTTAAACCCACTTCGCCCTTGTCTCTATGTGGTGGGGCCATCTGTCGACCTCTCGACCTCTCGGCGCCCTCCTCCATTAGTTTTTTTTCCATTACCCCGTTTCCATTTCAGCTTTGTTTCCTTTTCTGTTTTAGGCAAGTCCATTTCTGGACATTTCCAAATCTGAAATTGCCATTTTGTTAACTTCCATTTTAGGCAGGTTTTGACTTAGTGCTTTTGTGATGATTTCTCTCGGTAACCCTAACATATTATATATGTTTTGGGGTGAAAAATCCCACCAACTCAGTGGTGGCATTAGTTTCTGCATTTGAGCAAGTTTATGATCATGCCTTTTTGCATCATGTTTATGTGTTGTTTTCATTGGGCATATTTCATTGCTTTATGCTATGATGTAGTTTGCACACGTGCATGGTTTTGTGCATCATGCTGTTATGTAGGTTTCTCACCATTCTTGTTTTGCCGCCATATCCAACCCGTGCATCCGTTTCGGTGATCTCTATATCGATTTCTACGAAATCATCTCATCTTTCGATGGCATGCTTGGTTTGCCAAGATGATGCCTGGTTTTCCATTTACCTTCGGGCGCACATACGCTTTGCATATCACATCCCGCATATTCATGTCATGTTTTGCATCATGTTGATTGTGCATTGCACCGTGATTTATTGTGGATCCTTGTTTGTGTTGTTGCTTTGGGTAGAGCGGGAGGCGAGTGCGTGAGCGAGGAACCTGTTGAGAACGCTTTCGAGGATCAAGCTTTCGACAACTCGAGAACATTGCGAGCAAGATGACCATACCCTCGAAATCACTTCTATCTTTGCTATGCTAGTTGCTCGCTCTTTTGCTATGCCTATCTGCGATGCCTACCACTTGCTATATCATGCCACCCATATTGCCATGTCAGCCCCTAACCATCCTTTCCTAGCAAACCGTTGATTGGCTATGTTACCGCTTTGCTCAGCCCTCTTATAGCGTTGCTAGTTGCGGTGAAGCTGAAGTTTGTTCCTTGTTGGAACATGGAGATGTTGTTCCTTTGTGGAACATGTTTACTTGTGGGGATATCACAATATATATATATATCTGCTATACTAATACATCTATATACTTGGTAAAGGGTGGAAGGCTCGGCCTTATGCACAGTGTTTTGTTCCTCTTGCCACCCTAGTTTCCGTCATACGGTGTTATGTTCCTTGATTTTGCGTTCCTTACGGTTGGGTGATTTATGGGACCCCCTTGACGATTCGCTTTGAATAAGACTCCTCGGCAAGGCCCAACATTGGTTTTACCATTTGCCACCTAAGCCTTTTCCCCGGGTTTCGCGAGCCGAGGGTCATCTTTATTTTAACCCCGGGCCAGTTCTCCTTCGATTGCTGGTCCAAACTGGCGATGTCCGGCGCCCCTGGGCAATCCAGGTTTATGCCAACCCGACGTCTTGCCCATCCGGTGTGCCACGAGCGAGATATGTGCAGCTCCTATCGGGATTTGTCGGCACATTCGGGTGGCTTTGCTGGTCTTGTTTTATTCT
>JAHIAM010004576.1:0-41513 GCA_021605205.1 Aegilops longissima
AGGGAAGGGTTTGGAGGATTCAAACCAATTGGAGACACAGATGTTTTTGTCGTGGTTCCAATAGGTGGTGCTATCGTACATCCATGTTGATGGAGACTTCAACCCACGAAAGGGTAACAGTTGCCTTGAGTCCACGGAGGGCTCCACCCACGAAGGGTCCACGAAGAAGCAACCTTGTCTATCCCACCGTGGTCGTCGCCCACGAAGGACTTGCCTCACTAGAGGTAGATCTTCACGAAGTAGGCGATCTCCTTGCCCTTACAAACTCCTTGGTTCAACTCCACAATCTTGTTGGAGGATCCCAAGTGACACCTAGCCAATCTAGGAGACACCACTCTCCAAGAAGTAACAAATGGTGTGTTGATGATGAACTCCTTGCTCTTGTGCTTCAAATGATAGTCTCTCCAACACTCAACTCTCTCTCATAGGATTTGGATCTGGTGGAAAGAAGATTTGAGTGGAAAGCAACTCTGGGTAGGCTAGAGATCAAGATTCATATGGTAGGAATGGAATATCTTGGCCTCAACACATTCTCTCAGAAATAGGATGCTGGAAGTGTAGGCTTGTTCTGATGGCTCTCTCCATGAATGAAGAGGAGGTGGAGGGGTATATATAGCCTCCACACAAAATCTAACCGTTACACACAATTTACCAAACTCGGTGGGACCGAATCAACAAACTCGGTCTGACCGATTTAGCAAATCTAGTGACCGTTAGGATTTTCGGTGGGACCGACATGCAACTCGGTAGGACCGATATGGTTAGGGTTAGGGCATAACGTAATCTCGGTGAGACCGATTACACAAACTCGGTGAGACCGATTTTGGTAATAAGCTAACCAGAGAGTTGGTCAGGCAAACTCGGTGAGACCGATTACACAAACTCGGTGGGACCAATTTTGGTAATAAGCTAACCAGAAAGTTTGCATTGTAATCTCGGTAGTACCGATTGCTCAAACTCGGTGAGACCGATTTTGGTAATGGACATACACAGAGAGATTACAATCCCATCTCGGTGAGACCGAGATCCCTATCAGTGAGACCGATTTGCCTAGGGTTTGTGGCAGTGGCTAAGACATCTGAACTCGGTGGCGCTGGATAGAAAGAATCGGTGGGGCCGAGTTTGACTTTGGGTTTAGGACATATGTGGATGTGGGAAAGTAGTTGAGGGTTTTTGGAGCATATCACTAAGCATCATGGAGCAAGAAACTCATTAAGCAACACCTCATACCCTCTTGATAGTATTGGCTTTTCCTATAGACTCAATGTGATCTTGGATCACTAAAATGGAAAACATGTAGAATTTTGAGCTTTTGAGCTTGAGCCAATCCTTTGTCCTTTGCATCTTGAAGGGGTTCCACATCCTTTAGTCCATGCCACTCCATTGTTGAACTTGTCTGAAACATACTAGATAAAAGTGTTAGTCCAACAAGAGATATGTTGACATTAATTACCAAAACCACCTGGGAGCACTTGTGCTTTCAATCTCCCCTTTTGGTAATTGATGGCAACATACATCAAAGCTTTAGATAAAGATATAGAGAATAACAAGTAAAGCTTTGGAAAGACATGTAACATGCATAGGCTCCCCCTACATGTATGAAATCATGTGAATATAGAATATAGAAGCATGTGAATGCATGAACATGACAGAGTAAGCAATGTGTTACATGTATCTTGGCTATATGCATCAGAGCAAAAGATAGTAATAGATGTGTATGTGGGAAATGTACCTTCATGCTCATGAGTCCTTCTTGCAAACAATATGTACATCAGCAAGAATTTCTCATACACATGACTGTGATGCATATACTTACCTTGTGGTCTTGAGTTGGCTTAGGATGGAATGAACCTGCGTAAACAAGGTTAGATAACACAGATACACTTACTAGCCAGAGCAAACAGAAGAAACCACAAGAATACCAAGACTGGGATCACATGTAGAGAGTGAGTACTAAGTACCACATTTAATATGTACATGTCCCCAAAGGTAAAAATGTGCAATGAATTTAAAGAATTTATTTCTCTTAGATGTCTTGCTCCCCCTGAATCTAGCATGGGATATTGGGAGAAGATAGGGAACAGAAAATCAGAGCAAAAAGCAAAATTAGAGCTAATGCAAATAGGCACATATGAACATGTCTTTCTTTCCCCTCAAGAAGACATGTGGCATCTCTCCTCTTGAACATCAAGCATCTGGGATCCTTGAGAATTACTCTCTGCTTGAGTATTCTCTCCCCCTGAAGATCTCTCTCTCTCTCTCTCTCTCCCTTTGGAAGTGATAAGTTTTGATGTGATCTCTCTAAGTGATAAGCTTTGATGTGATCTCTCTCTCCCCCTTTGACATCAATTTCCAAGAAGGGCCTTCTGGAATTTGTTGTGAATGGGTTTGGTCCTTGAGTCACAACACAAAGCACTGGATAAAAATGTGATGCTTGTAGAGGACAAGATTCATTGAGTGGAGCTGGATCAGAGGTAAAACAGAAACAAGTGGAAGAATGTTTTTCCTGTAGTGAAATTGGTGGCACCGAGTGGTTTGCTTTGGTTGCACCGAAAGGATTCGGTTGGACCAAAAATAGAAAACCGGTGAGACTGAGTGCATTGCAGAGAAAAACTTTGTCACCTCAGCTCACTAGACAAGTAAAATCTCACAAGGATTTTGTGACGCCCGGGTAATCTTGCTACAGTAATCCTGCGCTAATCATGCCACGTCATCCCGAAACCGTTCAATTTCTAATTACAATTAAGAATAAAAGTTTTCAGAAATTAAAACAAAATTGTTCGGTGGTTGCTAAATATTACAAGGTAATTGTGGTGAAGTAACCACATTTTTAGAAAATGCCTAAGCAATTTTAAAAATGATTTAAAAAAATGCTAAGAAAAGAAAAGGCCCCCCCTTTGGGCCACCCGGCCACCGGCGGCCTACCAGCCGCCCACCGCCCAAGCCGCCCCGGCCTATAGGCCCTCCTTCCCCCGACCGCAAACCCTAGTCCCCCATTTCCCCACTCGCCCGATCGGATCGGATCGATCCCTCCCCTCACCACGCGCCCCCCCCCCTCCCCGATCCGTTCGGGATCGATCGGGGAACCACGCCGCCCACTCCGCCTCGCCCTCGCCGCCGGCACCGTCGCTGGGCCACCACGCCGGACCCGCTCTCCCTGCTCCCGGCCAGTGCTGGTTCGGCGAGAGACCCGCCCTCGCCCCCCCTCCTTCCGCTCCCACGCGGGCCTACCGACGGCGCCCGAACCCCTCGCTGTGGCGCTCGGGCCCCGACGCCTCGTCCTCGCCACCAGTGGGCGCCGCCGCCGCCACCGTCGCCTCGCCTCCTCGCCCCTCCCTCGCCCATGAAGTCGCCGCCGAGGCCCTGCCTCGTCGGCCTGCCTCGCCGGACTGCCCTCCTCGGCGCGGTCGTCCCGCCTTCCTCCCCCGCGCCCATGCCATCCCCCACGGCCCACAGTGAGCTCGCGCCACCCTTCCTCCCTGTCCCCGTCGTGAGGTCGCGCGCCCTCTCCCTTTCCCCCCCGGCCCCCTGCGCCGCGCCTGCTGCCTCACAGGCCGTGTGGTCGCGCCACGCCACCGTCGCCCCCTCCTCCGGTCCTCTCGGCTCCTCCCGCTCGGCCGCCCGAGCCCAAGCTCCCTTTTCCCCCGTTCGGCGCCACTCCGCCGCCGTCCGCCCCGATCCCCCTTTTACTCCCGAGCCGTCACGGCCTCCGTCCCCCCCCTGCACCTGCACCGCTCGGCTGGCGTGTGCAGTAACCCTGCCACTTGCCGCCCAGCCCCAGTCCGCCCTGTGCCATGGCGCTCGACCCGGCCAGGTCGCGCTGACCAGGCACCGCATTTCACCACAAGGCGCCGCGCGCTGTTGAGCCACGTGTTTCGACTAGGGCCCCACCCCAAAATGTTTTAATTAATGTAATTGAAAAATTGAATTAAAAGTAATTAAAATAATTAACTAAATAATTAATTAATTAATTAATTGGGTAATTAATTAAACTAATTAATTACGGATTAGTTAAACCTAATCATTAGTTAAATTAATTGGGTAATTAATTAAACTAATTAATTCTGCATTAATTAACACTAATTATTAATTAACTTAATTAACCTAATTAACTAGATTAATTAATCCTGATTAGGTTAATTAAGCAATTAGTGTATGACATGTGGGACCCACCTGGCAGGGTTGACTTAGTCAACCCTGTTGGCTGATGACGTCAGCGTGACCTCATGCTGATGTCATAAATACTTTTTCGAAATTAATTAATTAATTAATTAATTAAAATTCCAGAAATTAATAAAATCTTTTATAATTCATAACTTTTAATCCGTAGCCCGGATTAAAATAATTTCAACATGAAAGTTGCTCGAGCAGCGAGGCGAATCCGGATACGCGATCCGTTCGTCCACCGCGCGTCTCTAACCTATCGAACCTGCAAACTTTCCTCTCCGGTTCATCCGTCTGCGCAGGCGTCCGGAACCGGATAACTTCCGGATGCTTCCCCTAAACCGGTACCCTTCTTACCACGTTAGAACACGCCTAGCATCGCTTCTTGGCATGTCATGCATCGTTATGCATCTGTTATCGTGTATTCATTGTTTCTTCCCCTCTTCTCTTGGTGAACTACGAGACCGACGCTGCGGTGGCGGTTCGACTACAGTCTTGACGATCACTCTCTCTTGCCGAGCAACCAGGCAAGCCCCCTTTGATCATCCCGATATCGCCCATTCCATTCTCTTATTGCTTGCACTAGATTTTGCTCTGTTATTGTTGCTCCTATTACATTGCATAGCCTGTTTATTGTAACCTGCTATTGTTACCTACCTTATCCTAAAGCGCTTAGTATAGGTTGGTTAGAGACCCATCGCTGACCCCCACCTTGTACTTGTTGCCCTGCTTCATCATTGAAGACCGATCAGCGGGATCGGAGACCAGGCCCGACACCGCACATCACTTCCCTTAGTTGCTCGACACTACTAGGTTACTATCGAGTCGAGGGTGAAACCTCTGCAGACTTCCGATATTAACCCTGTAGTATAGTTATCCGGTTGAGGTCATCGAGGTGATTTCCTCGTTAATCACTTCGATCGACGACGTCGTGCAACCCCTCAAGTGTGGACCTCGAGGGTGAATCCTCTTATGTTCACCTTGATGACTACATTGAGTGGAATACACCGGGGTGATTCCTCGTGTTTTCCCTTGATGTTTGGACTCACGGTTACTTGGACTGTTACCACTTGTTACTTGGAAAGGCGAATTCGACCACGAGGGTACCTGGCGTGTAATTGCAGTGATGTGGAGGCGGGTTGACTGGAGGGTGCCCGCGAGTTAATTACGGCGTGGCGGGCATTCCTAGCCCTTGCCACAAGTCCTCGAGGCAGGCAGCGGGTCACATCTTTCGTGAGTTCTGCTTGTTACCGCGCGTTCCTAATCCACTACGATTTGGATATTTGATCCAAGGGGCCTCTGGCCTGATAGCGCTAACCATCACGTGGGCTAAGTATGGGCGTTCTGCGTCGTATACATCAGCGAAGCTTACTAGGCGTCGCGTCGAGCGGCGCGCGCGGATTGGGCTGGAGCGCCTGTTAGGCTAGGTCTGCTTCGGCCGCCCTCATAGCGTCTGAGGAGTTCGGGAGATGGCCCATGACCCCAGGGGCATAGGTTTAGTCCGCGTCTGGCCTCTCTATTAAGCCTAGGTCGGGTTGCGGCGTATTGTTTGACCGAGGCGGGCATGACCTGGAAAGTGTGTCCGGCGGAGTTAAGCGGCGTGGTGGGTAAGTTGGTGCACCCTGCAGGAAGAAAACATCTATCGATAGCCTGTCCCTACGATAGCGGACACTTGGAGTTGTATCCCGATCGATACAACTAGAACTGGTTACTTGAGATGAGACATGGATATGAGCATTTGATTGTGATGATAACTGGATAGTATGGCTCTGGGATTTCTTTCTCGCAGGGAGTCGAGAAAGGATCTCGGCGAGGTTGATAACACTCTGCTACTTTAAGTTATGTTACTCTACTCCCTCTTGTTTCTGCAAGATGGTGGTTTCCGGAAGATGCTAGTCTTCGTTAGGACTAGGCCTTCTCTCTATTACGGCATTCTGCAGATTCGGTCCTCGATATGGCCTTTACATATATCCATGCATATGTAGTGTAGCTCCTTGCTTGCAGTACTTTGGATGAGTACTCACGGTTGCCTTGTTCCCCTTTTTCCCTACCTCTACTCGATTGCTGCCATCGACGATGGAGCCTGGATCGAGCGCCACCGCCTCGGCGACTACTACTGAGGCGCCTACTACTACGTGCAGCCCACCGGCGGCGACCGGGAGTGACCTAGGAGGATCCCGAGGCGGGAGGCCTGTCCTCTTCGATCTGTATCCCGTTTGTGCTAGCCATCTTATGGCATCTTGTTTAACTTATGTACGTACTCAGATATTGTTGCTTCCGCTGACTTCGTCTATGATCGAGCACTTGTATTCGAGCCCTCGAGGCCCCTGGCTTGTATTATGATGCTTGTATGACTTATTTTATTTGTAGAGTTGTGTTGTGATATCTTCCGTGAGTCCTTGATCTTGATCGTACACATTTGCGTGCATGATTAGTGTCTGATTGAATCGGCGTCTGAGATTGGTATCGAGCCATTTTGCTGTAAGAATCCCCTTCCACACTCCTTGGCGAAGTCGAGTCTAGACATTGTAAAACTTTTACTAACTTGGCTGTGTGCCTTACGGGCCCACGTCGCCATCGGGTGGTATTAGGATCTTTTACTCCTCGACCCTTACTCGGGACTCGAACTCTCTTCTATTCGGGTTAAATGATTTTGCTAAAACAACACTAACTTTAGGTTCTCGCAAGTACTTTCTCCGGAGAGCCCTCACTTCAGATGATGATGCGCTAATCGGAAGATTAGAGGGTACTCTCGATGTTCTCTCGAGACTTTGTGCCCATCACGTTTGCTATTTACGATCACCGATAAATCCGTATGGATTACTACTTACACTTGCCATTCATCGATCATCCCCGTTGATCTTGTTATTACAAGATACCCGAAGTTTTCTCTATTTTTCGAGAATACTTTGTGCCTCTCGCCTAGCAGTTCTTGTCACATGAATACCCTTTTAAATCCTCGCACTTGTCGAGTATCCGCTCATCGATTGTTCATGTGTTTCACAAAAGCCTTCAAAATAAAATTGAGCCCGAGAATCATCTGGAACCTTTGGCTCTTGGAATTCTTGCTTGCTTGCATTATGGTTAATCCCATAAGTCTCGTAGTCATATTGACCTTCCTTGTCATTATCATTTTGGGTCTGTTGACTCAATATGTTTGCGAATACCATAATCATCATTGATTCTTATAAGTTACCCGTCTGCTGAGCTGCCATTCTTTTAACCGGATTGGTTCTTGACCAATCCAATTGCCGATGATTGTACCCTAAGGCTATTCAACTTATCCACCCCTAAATCGAGCATTGCTTCGATCCCTTGTTTTGGGAAACATAATTCATTTGCATTTGACAATTGAGTTAGTCATTGTTTCTATAATTTGATCTCCTTGCATTCTTCTTCCTCTAGATGAGTCTTGATGCTCACATCGGATCCCTTGTGGACCACGGATCCTTTGTTGGATTTTATCTGACAACGCCCTTCATATTCAATAACCTTGTGAGCTTTTCCTTTGATACATAATGCCTTTGGTAAATTGCATCCTTCCCTTTTGCCAACCATGCTCCGCTTTCGAGCTAGTGGTATTTACTATTGAAGCTTGTGGTATATGTTTCCGTGTTACCCTGCCGGGTTGAACCTATGCCTTCCTTTATATGTGTGAACTCGGAAGTTTACACGAGTCATACTCATCTGGTATTTCACCAGGTACAAATTTCAACACTAATGCCTTTATCAGAGCGAGAAGTGAATGGAAGGGTATGCATTGGAAAAATGGGAGTCGACCTTGAACTTTGTGTTCATGCCCATGGACACGATGTAGATCTTATCATTAAAACTTCTCTTAAATTAATTATTCCTTTGGTATAAGTTCATCTTATATCTGGGATCTGGCCTTTTGCAATCGTGGTTCCGACCATGATTGTTCTTCTTTGATCTCATTTCTCGGACAAGTTAAAACAATTGTCTCCTATGGATCAATACACCAGTCCAACCTTTACTTTGATCTTGTGTCGAGTATTACCCCCCTGGTATCTCGAGATTGTCATGGAACTGCATAACTTTTTATGAGTTCTTCAAGTGCTACCTTCCCACTGATTCCAATTTTTCACGGGCTCTGAGTTATTTAAACACTCAAAGACACCGGTAACCGAACCGAGTCCGCTTTTCACGGTTCAACAACTCTTCGATAGCTTCTATAAGTACGAGTTTGAATCCGATCCGCCATTCCTAGCCTGGTTGGCTATATCGTTGTCGTGATGATTTTATCGGTACTACCGTTCATACGCACGGAGCACAAATTTCGACGAGGAATCGACCTTCGTCGATCCTCATCGACATATCTTTTCGCCTTGAACATCAAGCTTGGTTTCGAGTTTGTGTCGTACCTTGGTTCAAATAACCTTTCACTTCATCATTACTTTGGCTTGATGTCATCGTCGCTCGATTCATCTTCATGGACTCTCGCGACAAAGGTGCCGTGTTCGTCAACATTCTGAGCTCATCCAGGATATAAATGGAATTCTTGATGAGAAATACCATCCTTGCCCTCGATGATTTGTACTATCATCGATCCCGTTATTGCCTTCCCACCAACACAAGCTTGTTCAAGTTTGGTATTATGCCTTGAGTTCCTTGCTACCCAGCAATCGTTCATCTCTACCTTGGAGTAATACCATCTGTTAATATCGAGGATGTTGTGAGGACTGCTCCACCTCTTAAGAAATTCTTGGTATTGAGATGCTCCTCACCATCACCATTCTTTCTTGGTCCCTCAGTTACTTCCAACGGTGTACCAACAAGTGGGCGGTCTTTGTTGGATTCTGCCCTTCTAGCAAGCCTCTTGCTTTGAAGTGAAATTCTTAGCCTATCGATTATTGTGTCACCTTCTGACATTGGTCGTGCAACCCAACCCATCGGGCGCACCTTTCAACCAATGTTTACTTGAGTATGTTTTCCTCGAGCATATTTCCTAGTATCATTTGTTCCGACAAATGTTATCTCCTTGTTCATTTAAATGTGGGAATCCATCTTTTGAGAATCTCGATGAATTACCGTTGAGTTCACCAGAAACCTCCTTGTCCTCTCCTTGGGTTAATGATGGACTTTTGTTAACGGAAAACACTCCATAGTTCATTTTCCCGAGAATCTTACAATGTCATCTCGTCAATTTGCGTTGCACCTTTTCTTCTCAGGTATCCTAAGTCTGAGGTACCCTGACACCAATCGGATCTGAATCTCGGTCGATATGATGGTTGGGACAACTTTCAAGAGTTATGATGTTGATCCTTTGATGACCGGTAGCATGATGTCATGCCTAGCAGCCCCATTTGGAGGACCTATCATTATAGATTCCTTTTCAGCAGGGTTATCCATTCCTCCATGAGGGAATTGTATCTTGATTCTACAAGTTATTCCGGATGGATCCTTCGTGGTTCCAAAGTCGATCTTCACGAAGACCATGTCAATGCCATCTCGAAGCATGTCGTGATACTCGATTTTCAACAAGAACATTCGAAGCCCAATGCTATATGTTCTTGCTCAATTAACCAAACACCGTTGTATGGGTAATGTCATGAAATTTCTCTCCCCTTACCTAAAGGGTTTTCCACATTATATCCTGTCATGGATACCATGCTCTGCTTATCCTTGGTAAGGGTATATCCCTGAAATATGTGTATAAACACATTTTTCCTTTCCATTATTCTGTTCAACCTAATGATCACATTTTCCTTCCCATGGGTCTGTTTGACCCTTCTTGTGACCTATATAATCTAAGCAGTGATAATCCTTTGCTTAGTTAATCACCTCGTTGTACCACTCCGTAAGTAAGACCCTATTACTATTGTTGATGACATTAGGTAACCACCGATGGGCGAGAACCTTGCCTATTGGTCCGCCTCGTTCAGCGAAAGCGGAAAATGGTTCTCTTCGTCTCTCGCCCTTGGTACCTAAGTTGTTGCCGACATGACCCTCGTGGTCTCCTCTGACATGCCTTGCTTACATGATCGTGCAAATTGACACCAACCTTTCTACTTTTTGCCACATGGTGGGCCCATAACCCACAGTTTCACAGGATCGAAACCGGACTCTCCTGTACCCCCCCTATTCCCAAAGTTATTCCTCCCGCGTGGACTCGTATGTAATTCACGGGCCACCGTCATAGTGATCTATTATGGTATCAGACGCAATACTTACTCTCGCTGCTCTGAACCCCCTTCCTCACTCTGGTTCAGGCTTCGAGCAACTACCTGCCCGCTTGGAGCCTATTATGGTACCTTCGTACCTTACTCTCGAGGTATTCATATGTTCAACTCGAGAGATAATTCTATACTAATTCATGGGTTAACCCCAGATTGTTTCCCTCAAAAGCATTATGTCGTAGTGAGCTGCCCCTTATCTTTTCGTAAGTACGATGGAATTCCCGAAGAAATGATGACTAGCTTATCATGATGCATCGGAATAAAGGATTGAAGACATCAACGAAGGGGATTAACTTCTTGAAAAGATCCGTTAGATTATCGTAACAGACCTCTCCCTTGCTCCCCTCTTAAATCTCGGACGAGATTTCTTGTAATGGAGGAGAATTGTGGCCTTGGGTAATCTTGCTACGATAATCCTGCGCTAATCATGCCACGTCATCCCGAAACCGTTCAATTTCTAATTACAATTAAGAATAAAAGTTTTAGAAATTAAAACAAAATTGTTAAATTGGTTGCTAAATATTACAAGGTAATTGTGGTGAAGTAACCACATTTTTAGAAAATGCCTAAGCAATTTTAAAAATGATTTAAAAAAATGCTAAGAAAAGAAAAGGCCCCCCCTGATGGGCCACCCGGCCCAATGGGCTGGCCTACCAGCCGACCCAGCCCACCCGGCCGCCCCGACCTATAGGCCTCCTTCCCCCACCGCAAACCCTAGTCCCCCATTTCCCCCTCGCCCGATCGGATCGGATCGATCCCCCCTCACCACTCGCTCGCCCCCCCCTCCCCTCCCGATCAGATTCGGGATCGATCGGGGAACCACGCCGCCCCCTCCCTCGCCCTCGCCAGACGGCACCACCGCCCGAGGCCACCACGCGGACCCGCCTCTCCCTGCTCCCGGCCCAGTGCAGTTGAGGCGAGACCCGACCCGCCCGCTCGCCCCCCCTCCTTCCGCTCCCACACGCGGGCCTACCGACGGCGCCTCAACCCCCCGCCGTGGCGCTCGGGCCCCGACGCCTCGTCCTCGCCACCCAGCTGGCGCCGAAGGCCGCCACCAACCGTCGCCTCGCCTCCTCGCCCCTCCCTCGCCATGAAATCGCCGCCGAGGCCCTGCCTCGTCGGCGGCCTGCCTCGCCGGACTGCCCCCTCGGCCGGGTCGTCCCGCCTTCCTCTCGCCCCCCTGCCATCCCCCTCGGCCACGGTGAGCTCGCGCCACCCTTCCCTCCCTGTCCCGTCGTGCGAGGTCGCCGCCCTCTCCCTTTCCCCCCGCGGCCCCTGCGCAGACTCTGGCTGCCCCAGCGCCCGTGGTCGCGCCCCACGCCACCGTCGCCCCCTCCCTCCGGTCCTCTCCGGCTCCTCGGCTCCGGCCGCCCAGAGCCTCAGCTCCCTTTTCCCCCGTTCGGCCACTCCGCTGCCCGTCAAGACCCCGATCCCCCTTTTACTCCCGAGCCCGTCACACGGCCTCCGTCCCCCCCTCCAGCCTGCGCCATGCCGTGGCGTGCCAGTAGCCAGCCACTGGCCGCCCAGCCAGTCCGCCTGTGGCTGCTTGACCACCGGGGTCGTCGCCTGGTCAGGGCAGCACCCGCACCCCACCATGGCGCCCGCGCCCGTTGGGGCCACGTGCCCCTGACTAGGGGGCCCCACCCCCAAAATGTTTTAATTAACAGAATTGAAAAATTGAATTAAAAGTAATTAAAATAATTAACTAAATAATTAATTAATTAATTAATTGGGTAATTAATTAAACTAATTAATTCTGGATTAGTTAAACCTAATCATTAGTTAAATTAATTGGGTAATTAATTAAACTAATTAATTCTGCATTAATTAACACTAATTATTAATTAACTTAATTAACCTAATTAACTAGATTAATTAATCCTGATTAGGTTAATTAAGCAATTAGTGTATGACATGTGGGACCCACCTGGCAGGGTTGACTTAGTCAACCCTGTTGGCTGATGACGTCAGCGTGACCTCATGCTGATGTCATAAATACTTTTCGAAATTAATTAATTAATTAATTAATTAAAATTCGAAATTAATAAAATCTTTTATAATTCATAACTTTTAACCAGAGCGGATTAAAATAATTTCAACATGAAAGTTGCTCGAGCGGCGAGGCGAATCCGGATCGCGGTCCGTTCGTCCACCGCACGTCTCTAACCTATCGAACCTGCAAACTTTCCTCTCCGGTTCATCATGTCTGCGGGGCGTCCGGGCAGGATAACTTCGGATGCTTCCCCTAAACCAGTACCCTTCTTACCACGTTAGGGCACGCCTAGCATCGCTTCTTGGCATGTCATGCATCGTTATGCATCTGTTATCGTGTATTCATTGTTTCTTCCCCTCTTCTCTTGGAGACTACGAGACCGGCCAGCTGCGGTGGCGGTTCGACTACGATCTTGTGATCACTCTCTCTTGCGAGCAACCGTGCAAGCCCCCCTTTGATCATCCCGATATCGCCCATTCCATTCTCTTATTGCTTGCACTAGATTTTGCTCTTGTTATTGTTGCTCCTATTACATTGCATAGCTTTGTTTATTGTAACTTGCTATTGTTACCTACACCTTATCCTAAAGCGCTTAGTATAGGTTGGTTAGAGACCCATCGCTGACCCCACCTTGTACTTGTTGCCTGCTTCATCATTGAAGACCCGATCAGCGGGATCGGAGACCAGCCCCGACACCGCACATCACTTCCCTTAGTTGCTCGACACTACTAGGTTACTATCGAGTGCTTGGGGTGAAACCTCTGCAGACGCCGATATTAACCACGTAGTATAGTTATCCGGTTGAGGTCATCGAGGTGATTTCCTCGTTAATCACTTCGATCGACTCGTCGTGCAACCCCTCAAGTGTGGACCTCGAGGGTGAATCCTCTTATGTTCACCTTGATGACTACATTGAGTGGAATACACGGGGTGATTCCTCGTGTTTTCCCTTGATGTTTGGACTCACGGTTACTTGGACTGTTACCCTTTGTTACTTGGAAAGGCGGGTCGACCACGAGGGGTACCAGCGTGCTTAATTGCGAGTGATGTGGAGCGGGTTGACACGGAGGGTGCCGCGAGTTAATTACGGCGTGGCGGGCATTCCTAGCCCTTGCCACAAGTCCTCGAGGCAGGGCAGCGGGTCACATCTTTCGTAAGTTACGCTTGTTACCGCTGCGTTCCTAATCCACTCGATTTGGATATTTGATCCAAGGGCCTCGGCCCGATAGCGCTAACCATCACGTGGGCTAAGTATGGGCGTTCTGCGTCGTATACATCAGCCGAAGCTTACTAGGCGTCGGCGTCGGACGGCCTTGCGCGGATTGGGCTGGAGCGCTGTTAGGCTAGGTCTGCTTCCGGCCGCCCTGCATAGCGTCTTGAGGAGTTCGGGAGATGGCCCATGACCCACAGGGGCATAGGTTTAGTCGGCGTCTGGCCTCTCTATTAAGCCTAGGTCGGGTTGCGGCGTATTGTTTGACCGAGGCCGGGCATGACCACAGAAAGTGTGTCCGTAGGAGTTAGCGGCGTGGTGGGTAAGTTGGTGCACCCTGCAGGAAGAAAACATCTATCGATAGCCTGTCCTACGATAGCGGACACTTGGAGTTGTATCGATCGATACAACTAGAACTGGTTACTTGAGATGAGACATGGATATGAGCATTTGATTGTGATGATAAGCTGGATAGTATGGCTCAGGATTTCTTTCTGAGGAGTCGAGAAAGGATCTCGGCGAGGTTGATAACACTCTGCTACTTTAAGTTATGTTACTCTACTCCCTCTTGTTTCTTTGCAAGATGGTGGTTTCGGAAGATGCTAGTCTTCGTTAGGACTAGGCCTTCTCTCTATTACGGCATTCTGCATTCGGTCCATGATATGGCCTTTACACATATATCCATGCATATGTAGTGTAGCTCCTTGCTTGCAGTACTTTGGATGAGTACTCACGGTTGCCTTGTTCCCCTTTTCCCTACCTCTACTCGATTGCTGCCATCGGACGATGGAGCCAGGATCGAGACGCCACCGCCTCGGCGACTACTACTGCAGGCGCCTACTACTACGTGCAGCCCGGCGGCGACCGGGAGTGACCTAGGAGGATCCCAGGCGGGAGGCCTGTCCTCTTCGATCTGTATCCCGTTTGTGCTAGCCATCTTATGGCATCTTGTTTAACTTATGTACGTACTCAGATATTGTTGCTTCCACTGACTTCGTCTATGATCGAGCACTTGTATTCGAGCCCTCGAGGCCCCGGCTTGTATTATGATGCTTGTATGACTTATTTTATTTGTAGAGTTGTGTTGTGATATCTTCCCGTGAGTCCTTGATCTTGATCGTACACATTTGCGTGCATGATTAGTGTACGATTGAATCGAGGGCGTCACAGATTTGCAAGGAATTAACTGAAATATTTGCAATGAATTGGATGCAGGGAATGCAGAACAGATGGAAAAGAAAGAAATCTAGATGAAGTTTTTTCTGAAAGGGGAAACAAATATGCATGAGACAAATGCAAAAGAAAACATAAGAGAACTTCATCTAGAATTGGGCGGTGACAAGGTCCCCTATGTTAGAGCATATTGACTTAGGAGTCAAGTGAGGTCACTTGATCATAGGTCATACTCATCGTTTAAGCTCAAAATGGGGTTACCATTTTTCGTTTAAGCATCTTGATGTATTCACATCTTGTCGAGTTGCTTTGACTCATGTCTTGGAGTAAAGCTTCTCTAAGATGAAATAACATACCTTGGGTGGTGGTGTTGATCGTGATCATGTAGTTGAACTTGTGTGGGTTGCTCAAGGTTGATGTAGCTCATCAAGAGTTGGGAGCACCACTTGGAATTTGAGTTCATCTACCTACATAGGTTAGTTCTTGCAAGGAAGATCACTTGTGTATCCAAAATGACAATCATGAAACTCAACATAGAATTTGTCAAAGGATATGTTGAATGGTTTAATGCTTCCTTGTCTTCAACCACCATTGTGTAGAGACTTGGTGATGTAGAGATTGCTCAAGATGTGAGTGAGTTGCAATCTCATAGACTTAGATTCATCCAAGTACCTACAAGGGTTAGATAACATGCAAGATGCAAATATATCCAAGACATAAGATTATCATCATAAGATAAATATCAAGGATTAGTCATAAGCTCATGTCTTGCATGTATCCAATGGAGTTCCTACTCCAAGTTTGAAGCATCAATGATGTTCAATTCACCTCTTAACCTGCAAAACACTTTCTCATCAAGTGGTTTAGTGAATATATCGCTAATTGCTTTTCGGTGCGAACATGCTTAAGATTAATGTCACCCTTAGCAACATGATCTCGAATGAAATGATGACGAACTTCAATATGCTTAGTTGAAGTGTTGCAGGATTGTGAGCAATCTTGATAGCACTTTCATTGTCACAAAGTAATGGAACATGTTTCACATATATCCCATAATCTTTAAGAGTTTGGGTCATCCAAAGTAATTGAGCACAACATGAACCAGCGACAATGTATTCCGCTTGCGTGGATAAGGATACGAGTTTTGTTTCTTGGAAGACCAAGACACAAGAGATCTACCAAGAAATTGACAAGTACCAGTGGACTTTCTATCAACCTTGTCTCGGCATAGTCCAGTCGGAGTAGCCAACAAGATCGAAAGAGGCCCTCTTAGGATACCAAATGCCAAAATTTGGTGTATGAATTAAGTATCTCACTATCCTTTTCACGGCCTTAAGGTGACATTCTTTAGGAGCAGCACACACTTAGCATGATATCGGGACGTGAAGCACATAGATATAACAATGAACCAATCATAGAGCGATAAACCTTTTGATCGACCGGTTCACCATCTTTGGTCAAATCAAGATGTCCACTAGTAGGCATGGGTGTAGTCATACCTTTGCATTCTTGCATATTGAACTTCTTGAATAAGTCCTTGGTGTACTTCGTTTGAGAGACAAAGGTTCCCTCCTTAGTTTGCTTGATTTGCAAACCAAGAAAGAATTTGAGTTCACTCATCATAGACATCTCAAACTTCTTCGACATTAGCTTTCCAAACTTTTCACTAAAATGAGGGTTAGTAGAACCAAATATAATATCATCAACATAGATTTGGCACACAAATAGTTCTCCATTGACCCTTTTAGTAAAAAGAGTAGAATCAATTTTCGATTTCAAATCCTTTTCGATAAGGAACTTGGTCAAGCATTTATACCACGCTCTAGGAGCTTGTTTAAGACCATAAAGGGCTTTGTGAAGCTTGTAAACATGATTTGGTTTCTTAGGATTGACAAAGCCGGGAGGTTGTTTGACATAAACTTCCTCCTCTATTTCACCATTTAGAAAAGCACTTTTAATGTCCATTTGGTACAAGGTGATATCATGGTGATTAGCATAGGCAAGTAAGATGCGAATGGACTCAAGTCTAGCAACGGGAGCGTAAGTCTCACCATAGTCCATTCCTTCGACTTGTGTGTAGCCTTGGGCGACAAGACGTGCTTTGTTGCGAACTACTTGTCCATCTTCATCTTGCTTGTTGCGAAACACCTATTTGGTACCGATGAGGTTGTGGTTGTTGTCGGGCCTCTCAACCAATGTCCACACTTGATTTCTCTCAAAGTTGTGTAGCTCTTCTTGCATGGCGTTTATCCAATCCGGATCTTCTAATGCTTCTTCAACCTTCATAGGTTCAATGCTAGAGATGAATGAATAGTGTTCACAAAAGTTAGCTAAACGAGTTTTGGAGCGAGTGATTCTCCCGGTTTGGATATCATTGTAGATTTGCTCGACGGGATGGTCTTTAGCAATTCTTGCTCGAACTCGTGTCAGCTTTTGCTTGGGTCTTGGTTGAACATCTTATTCATCTTGTTCTTCTTCTTGGCCTTCTTCATTGTTGGCGTTGTCGTTCTCTTGTCGTGGTGGAGAAGGAGGTTGTTGACGTTCGTCTTGGTGCACTTCCTCGTTTTCTTCATCTTGGTGTGTCCCACTTGTGGATGCTTCCATATCAACTCTTGGTTCACCTTGTCGTGAGGTAAAAGCTTCCACTTGGATGGATGAGGTACTCTCCTTCACCTCCGTTGGGCGAATCTTGCCAATAGACAAATCTTGGATTTCTTTCGAGGGATCTTTGTCTCCTACATCAATTGGCAATTGCTCTACTTGCGAGCCGTTAGATTCATCAAACTTCACATCTACCGTTTCTTCAACCTTTGGGTGAAATTGTTGTGAACACGGTATGTGAGAGTTTGAGCCATAACCAAGTAGGAAACCTTCATGAGATTTAGGAGCAAATTTAGAACGCGATGCTTATCAAGAATGTAGCACTTTGAGCGAATACTCGAAAGTATCCAACTTGGGGTTTGTTACGGTGAGAAGCTCGTATGTCGTCTTGCCGAGTAGCTTGTGAAGATACAAGTGATTTGTTGCATGACAAGCTGTCTCAACCGCTTCCGCCCAAAAGTGCTTGACGTCTTGTACTCGTCAAGCATCGTTCTCGCCATTTCGATGGCGTCGGTTCTTCCTCTCAACAACTCCATTTTGTTGAGGTGTGTACGTAGCCGAGAAATCGTGTGAAATTCCTTCTTCGTCAAGAAAGGTGTCCACATCTGCGTTCTTGAACTCCGTTCCGTTGTCGCTGCGAACCTTCTTGATCTTCACTTGAAATTGATTTTGGGCCTTCCTAGCGAAGTTTTTGAAGATCTTTTGAACCTGCGATTTATCATCGAGAAAGAACAACCACGTAAATCTTGAAAATCATCAACTATAACTAGACCAAAAGAATTTCCACGAGACTTTTGTAAGCGTTGGGACCAAAGAGATCCATATGAAGTAGCTCGAGTGGCCTCCTTGTGGTCATGATGTTCTTCACGAGATGCCTTCCTCCAACCTGTTTACTGCGACAAGCCTTTGCAAAGTCTATCCTTATAAAATATGACATCGTTAACTCCAAGGATATGATTTCCTTTAATAAGCTTGTCAAGGTTTCACATGCCAACATGACCTAATCGTCTATGCCATAACCAACCTTTAGATGATTTAGCAATAAAGCAAGTTCTAGGTTGAGCCTTTTTAGTGAAATCAACAATATATAGATCACCTCTACGCACACCGCTAAACACCATTTTATGATTATCTCTACGAAACACTTGGCAATCTACTTACGTAAATAGGACATTGAAACCGAAATCAGCAAGTCTGAATCTTTGAAAGTAAGTTGTATCCAAGAGATTCAACGAGCATGACATTTTGTATGGAGCTATCATGTGATATGGCCACCTTACCGAGGCCAACCACCTTACCCTTTGAGTTGTCACCGAAAGTGACATACTTTCGAGGATCATCGTTTTCAGCAAGCTCACGAAACATGTCTTTATCCCCGGTCATGTGATCGGTACATCCACTATCAAGAACCCATTCCTTTCCACCTGCCATATATCCCCGAAGATTTGCCATAAGACCAAAGTGTCTCATTGCATCATCAAGATCGAAGTCACTATCATCATCCTCATCATAGTATCCATGTTCAACATCGTTATGTGGTGGATCAAATCCTAGAGAGGGTGATTCGTTAGAGTGACTTTGACAATGATCTTGCTTACGAATTTTTATAGCTTCGGAAATAATATCACTAATAATTCCAACATCTCCTTTGGCACGCATAAGGTTTATAAGCTCAAACAAACAATGTCACATCCTAGCTAGTCCATGCATTAGAGTGTTGCATCATGACTACTTTCATCAGAAACCTGAATTGGGGAAGACAGAACCCCCAGAACCCCTCTGAATTCAACTAAGGTTTACTAAAAATATTTTCAATGAACCTGAATTGCCCTTCTAAAAAGTTCACCCTCTTTGTCTTGGGTTAGAACCTCTGGCAAAATTGGTGCACAATTTTCTAGGTCAACAGAAGGTCATTGAATTAAATCATATGTAAATTGCATTTGGGCATTTAAATACTAGTAAATATTTTGAATTCTCAAATAATTCTGAAAATAAGTGTGGGCTGTTGGAGATTTTCTAAACAGAGCCTCTGATTATTTTCAGGATTTTTAGAAGTGCCTAACTATTTTTAATAAGTCCACAAACTTACAGAATAATAGAAAAAGAAAATCAAAGCAAGCAGAGGCTTACCTGGCGCCCATCTGGCAAGCCCACCTGCCGGCCCAACCCAGCCACCGCTCCAGCGAGCTGCTTGGCTTGGCCAGGCAGGCAGCCAGTGCTCGGCAATGGCACCGGTAGCAGCGCCACGCAGCTGCCCGCCGCCCTGCCTCCTCCTCTCACCGTTCTGCCGCCCTGGGTCGGTCACCCATTCCTTCCCCGAGCTTGTAGACACACTATCTCCTCCCAAGCTCCTCTCCCTCGCTAGCCCGCACCATGGCCCGGCTGCAGCGCCAGGCATGCCGTGACAATCGCGCTCTCCGTCGTCCCTGCGCCATGCCACCGTGTCCAGGAGCTCTGCCGCCCTCCTCTCCTTCGAGCAAGCGAGCCCGGCGCTCGCTTGCCTCAAGCTTATTTGCACCGACCTCGCCTGAGACTCCTCCACCGCGGAGATCCTTTTGCCGTCACCACCGCAGCTCAGCTCGTCCCGACCGCGTCATTGCACCGTCGTGACCGCCGTGAGCTCAGCTACCTCCTCCCCCTTCTCGTTCTCGCTCTCGAGCCCTGCAGCGACCCCATGGAGCTTCACCGCACGCACCACCGCCGAGCTTGTCGCCGACGTGTCTCCGTCCAACCACCGGCCACACCACCGTGTCTAACACACTCACCGCATCGCGAGGAGGCCAACACACCACCCCACGCGCCTCGCCATGCCCCGTAGCCACGGGTCCATCTTCACCCGACTTCGGCAACCGCCACGGTTGTCGCCGTGACGTTCCGCCACCGAGCTCAACCACCACCACGAACACTGCAGCTTGTTCCCGGCTACGTAGATGCCCTCCGCCGCTCATTTGGTGTTGGAGCAGCACTAACGCTTTTCGCACCGCCGGCGTCGGCTTCACCGTGACTAAGCGCAGCGTGTTTGACCTTGACTTTGACTAGGGTGGGCCCGGGTTGACTCCCTGAGTCTATGACAAGTGGGGCCCCCTCGCTAATTAACCAGATTAGTTTTAACTAAATTTAATTAGTTTAATTAACTGCTGACATCACGGGACCCTTTGGTCAGAGTTGACTGGGCGTCCCCTTTGACCCAGCGTCACACCTCGCCTTCTTGACCCAATAACTAATTTCTGGATTTATTTTTATATAGGAAATTCCGAGAAGCTGTTGCAAACTTCAAAATTCATAGAAATTAATCTGTAACTCCAAATGCAAAGATTTATATATGAATTTTATCAAAAATTCAGTCTATCCATTGGTAATGGTTGCATGCATGATGAGAACAAGTTAACCTTGCTGTTTAGGCAGAATAAGATAATGCACTAATATGGCTATGTTAAATGAACTAACATTTGAATCTTTGATTCAAATGAGTTCATTCCTTTTATTCTAGATTGCATTAGGCCAAGACACATTCATATTGCCATGTCATAGCATGCATCATATTGTTGCATATCGCCATGTGTTGATTATGTTGATGTGTCTTTCGTGGTAGGTTACATCTCGAGGATAACCCGAATATCCGTGCGAAGGCGTTACCCTACTACCACTACATCGGCAAGCAACCCATTGATCATTCGATACAAACCCATGATCTCGCTTACGCTCTTGTTTCTTGCATTAAGACAACGCGATTCAAACTGCTGTGTGTTGCGGTAGTTGAACCCACTTCCTTTGCATGACTGTCATTGCCACGGTAACTAGATGAAACCCACTAGCATGTGTAGGAGTTGATTGAGCCATATTTGTGTTTCCTACCATGCTATGCTTGCTATGCTTAGAGTTGTGTCGGTCGGCTCATCGGGATGATGAACTAGAGTGAAAGGTTGTGTCGATGTGAGAGTGAAGTGTTGAGCACGATTTGGTAAAGGTATCGATGAGAGGCCATGTAGGAGTACATGGTGGGTTGTTTCATTGAAGCCGTCCTTAGGCTGAGATCTCGTGTGTGATTTAAGACTCAGCTACTACCACACATTGGGATCCTTAATTGACCCTCTCGACTTATTAACCACTCTTGTCCTCTGTAAGGAGTTGCAAAGTAGTTTACGGTGTTTGTAGCATCTTTGGGGGCATGCCTTGTGTGACCTTAAAGGGGTGGGCTGTGTTGCGGTAGGCACGTCTTGCAGTGTACCGATTCGCCCGTTTAGTGTCTGGGAACCCTACACACATCGTTCGGGGCGTTAGTGGAAACCTCGGCGGACTCCTGCGGATGGAACCGAATAGGCGATAAACTGGACTAGGGACTCGTGTGTTTAGTCGGTCATGGCCGACACCCTCATTGGGCTTCCGCTTGAAGGTTGCCGAGTACATGTCGTGTAGCGGCGATAAGTGGTGAGGCGTGTGTGAAGAAGTACACCTGCAGGGTATAAAACTATTCGAATAGCGTCCATGATAAAGGACTACTTGGTCACCTATACGGTTCATAGACAAGTAAATGGACACTACTAAAAGCCTCAAGATAAGTGTGAGTACCGCGGATGGCCCTCTCGTGGGTTGACGAGAGAGGATCCCCGATGGAGTATTGTGTTGGTGATTAGTGGACTCGTGTGCGACAAATGCTTTTCAAGTGGTGTCACATAGGATAGCTTAGCCAAGAGTCAAAGCTGGCTTGCTGCAAATAACTCCACTACCTTCTTGAGAATGTGCATGTATAGTAGGATTCTGTTGTAAGACTTGCTGAGTACCTCCGTACTCATGTTGCTTTAATTAATGTTTTCAGACGACAACACCGCCACCTCCGATGGGTTCTATGTAGACCTTGACATCGACGAGTGACTAGCCACCCAGGTGGTGATCCAAGACTTGTGAAGGGCCGATGTAGATAGAAGGGCTTCGTCAAGCCTTCTTTCTTTTAGTGTACGTACTCGAGACTAGTTTGCTTCGCATGTGCTTGTATGTTTGTATGACTTGAGTGTGGGTCATGTGACCCTATCTGTATGAACATGTTATATACGGCTCCTCGGGCCTTTTAAATAAAGTACTTTGAATTGTAGAGTTTTGTTGTGATGCCATGTTGTATGTACTCATATCGGGCATATTGTGTGTATGATTGAAATGCTTGGTATGAGTGGGATCCGACAATCTAGTTGTTTATCCTTGGCAGCCTCTCATATGGGGAAATGTAGTCTAGTGCTTCTGGCGATAGTAGTCCGCTTCTGACCGGTTCACGAGTCCTACTGCGGGCGCCTACTACGTGCAGCCCAGCGGCGACCGGGGAGTGACCTAGGAGGATCCCGAGGCGGGAGGCCTGTCCTCTTCGTCTGTATCCCGTTTGTGCTAGCCATCTTATGGCATCTTGTTTTAACTTATGTACTCGGATATTGTTGCTTGACTTCGTCTATGATCGAGCACTTGTATTCGAGCCCTCGAGGCCTGGCTTGTATTATGATGCTTGTATGACTTATTTTATTTGTAGAGTTGTGTTGTGATATCTTCCGTGAGTCCTTGATCTTGATCGTACACATTTGCGTGCATGATTAGTGTCGATTGAATGAGGCGTCTGAGATTATATCGAGCCATTTGCTGTGAATCCCCTTCCACACTCCTTGGCGAAGTCGAGTCTAGACATTGTAAAACTTTTACTAACTTGGCTGTGTGCCTACGGTACGTCGCCATCGGGTGGTATTAGGATCTTTTACTCCTCGACCCTTACTGGGACTCGAACTCTCTTCTATTCGGGTTAAATGATTTTGCTAAAAACAACTAACTTTAGGTTCTGCAAGTACTTTCTCCGGAGAGCCCCTCACTTCGGATGATCAATGCGCTAATCGGAAGATTAGGAGACTCTCTCGTGTTCTCGAGACTTTGTGCCCATCCGTTTGCTATTTACGATCACCGATAAATCCGTATGGATTACTACTTACACTTGCCATTCATCGATCATCCCCGTTGATCTTGTTATTACAAGATACGAAGTTTTCTCTATTTTTCGAGAATACTTTGTGCCTTCTGCCTAGCAGTTCTTGTCACATGAATACCCTTTTAAATCCTCGCTTGTCGGTATCCGCTCATCGATTGTTCATGTGTTTCACAAAGCCTTCAAAATAAAATTGAGCTTGAGAATCATGGAGCCTTTGGCTCTTGGAATTCTGCTTGCTTGCATTATGGTTAATCCCATAAGTCTCGTAGTCATATTGACCTTCCTTGTCATTATCATTTTGGGTCTGTTGACTCAATATGTTTCGAATACCATAATCATCATTGATTCTTATAAGTTACTGCGGCTGAGCTGCCATTCTTTTAGCAGGGATTGGTTCTTGACCAATCCAATTGCGATTGATTGTACCTAAGGCTATTCAACTTATCCACCCCTAAATCGAGCATTGCTTACGATCCCTTGTTTTAGGAAACATAATTCATTTGCATTTGACAATTGAGTTAGTCAGTTGTTTCTATAATTTGATCTCCTTGCATTCTTCTTCCTCTAGATGATCTTGATGCTCACATCGGATCCTTGTGGACCACGGATCCTTTGTTGGATTTTGTCGACAGCGCCCTTCATATTCAATAACCTTGTGAGCTTTTCCTTTGATACATAATGCCTTTGGTAAATTGCATCCTTCCTTTTGCCAACCATGCTCCGCTTCCGAGCTAGTGGTATTTACTATTGAAGCTTGTGGTATATGTTTCCGTGTTACCTGCGGGTTGAACCTATGCCTTCCTTTATATGTGTGAACTCGGAAGTTTACGAGTCATACTCATCACGGTATTTCACGGTACAAATTTCAACACTAATGCCTTTATCGAGCGAGAAGTGAATGGAAGGGTATGCATTGGAAAAATGGAGTCGACCTTGAACTTTGTGTTCATGCCCATGGACGATGTAGATCTTATCATTAAAACTTCTCTTAAATTAATTATTCCTTTGGTATAAGTTCATCTTATATACGGGATCGGCCTTTTGCAATCGTGGTTCCGCCATGATTGTTCTTCTTCAATCTCATTTCTCGGACAAGTTAAAACAATTGTCTCCTATGGATCAATACACCAGTCCAACCTTTACTTTGATCTTGTGTCGAGTATTACCCCCACAGTATCTCGAGATTGTCATGGAGCGCATAACTTTTTATGAGTTCTTCAAGTGCTACCTTCCTTGATTCCAATTTTTCCACGGGCTCTGAGTTATTTAAACACTCAAAGACACGATAACGAACCGAGTCCACTTTTCTGGTTCAACAACTCTTCGATAGCTTCTATAAATGCGAGTTTGAATCCGATCCGCCATTCCTAGCCTGGTTGGCTATATCGTTGTCGTGATGATTTTATCGGTACTACCGTTCATACGCACGGACACAAATTTGACGAGAACTGACCTTCGTCGATCCTCATCGACATATCTTTTCGCCTTGAACATCAAGCTTGGTTTGAGTTTGTGTCGTACCTTGGTTCAAATAACCTTTCACTTCATCATTACTTTGGCTTGATGTCATGTCGCTCGATTCATCTTCATGGACTCTCGCGACAAAGGTGCCGTGTTATTCAACATTCGAGCTCATCCAGGATATAAATGGAATTCTTGATGAGAAATACCATCCTTGCCCTCGATGATTTGTACTATCATCGATCCGTTATGCCTTCCCACCAACACAAGCTTGTTCAAGTTTGGTATTATGCCTTGAGTTCCTTGCTACCCGACAATCGTTCATCTCTACCTTGGAGTAATACCATCTGTTAATATCGAGGATGTTGTGAGGACTGCTCCACCTCTTAAGAAATTCTTGGTATTGAGATGCTCCTCACCATCACCATTCTTTCTTGGTCCCGTGTTACTTCCAACGGTGTACCAACAAGTGGGCGGTGCTGTTGGATTACGCCCTTCTAGCAAGCCTCTTTTTGAAGTGAAATTCTTAGCCTATCGATTATTGTGTCACCTTCGACATTGGTGGTACAACCCAACCCCAGGCTTTCTCAACCAATGTTTACTTGAGTATTTTCCTCGAGCATATTTCCTAGTATCATTTGTTCCGACAAATGTTATCTCCTTGTTCATTTAAATGTGGGAATCCATCTTTTGAGAATCTCGATGAATTACCGTTGAGTTCACGAAACCTCCTTGTCCTCTCCTTGGGTTAATGATGGACTTTTGTTAGCGGAAAACACTCCATAGTTCATTTTCGAGAATCTTACAATGTCATCTCGTCAATTTGCGTTGCACCTTTTCTTCTCGGTATCCTAAGTCGAGGTACCACGACACCAATCGGATCTGAATCTCGTCAGATATGATGGTTGGGACAACTTTCAAGAGTTATGATGTTGATCCTTTGATGACCGGTAGCATGATGTCATGCCTGGCCCATTGGAGGACCTATCATTATAGATTCCTTTTCAGCGGGGTTATCCATTCCTCCATGAGGGAATTGTATCTTGATTCTACAAGTTATTCCAGATGGATCCTTCGTGGTTCCAAAGTCTGATCTTCACACGAAGACCATGTCAATGCCATCTCGAAGCATATACTACGATTTTCAACAAGAACATTGAAGCCCAATGCTATATGTTCTTGCTCAATTAACAAACACCGTTGTATGGGTAATGTCATGAAATTTCTCTCCCCTTACCTAAAGGGTTTTCCACATTATATCTGTCATGGATACCATGCTCTTATCCTTGGTAAGGGTATATCCACTGAAATATGTGTATAAACACATTTTCCCTTTCCATTATTCTGTTCAACCTAATGATCACATTTTCCTTCCCATGGAGTCATTTGACCCTTCTTGTGACCTATATAATCTAGCGGTGATAATCCTCTTGCTTAGTTAATCACCTCGTTGTACCACTCCGTAAGTAAGACCCTATTACTATTGTTGATGACATTCCGTAACCACCGATGGGCGAGAACCTTGCCTATTGGTCCGCCTCGTTCAGCGAGCGGAAAATGGTTCTCTTCTCTCTCGCCCTTGGTACCTAAGTTGTTGCCGACATGACCCTCGGTCTCCTCGAGACATGCCTTGCTTACATGATCGTGCAAATTGACAAACCTTTCTACTTTTTGCCACATGGTGGGCCCCAACCGACAGTTTCACAGGATCGAAACGGACTCTCACTTACCCCCACATTCCCAAAGTTATTCCTCCGCGTGGACTCGTATGTAATTCACGGGCCACCGTCATAGTGATCTATTATGGTATCGGGCGCAATACTTACTCTCGCTGCTCTGAACCCCTTCCTCCTCACTGTTCGGGCTTGAGCAACTACGCCCTTGGAGCCTATTATGGTACCTTGTACCTTACTCTCGAGGTATTCATATGTTCAACTCGAGATAATTCTATACTAATTCATGGGTTAACCCAGTTGTTTCCCTCAAAAGCATTATGTCGTAGTAGCTGCCCTTATCTTTTCGTAAGTACGATGGAATTCCCGAAGAAATGATGACTAGCTTATCATGATGCATCGAATAAAGGATTGAAGACATCAGCGAAGGGATTAACTTCTTGAAAAGATCCGTTAGATTATCGTAACAGACCTCTCCTTGCTCCCCTCTTAAATCTGGGGCGAGATTTCTTGTAATCAGGGAGAATTGTGGCCTTGGGTAATCTTGCTACGATGATCCTGCGCTAATCATGCCACGTCATCCCGAAACCGTTCAATTTCTAATTACAATTAAGAATAAAAGTTTTCAGAAATTAAAACAAAATTGTTAAATTGGTTGCTAAATATTACAAGGTAATTGTGGTGAAGTAACCACATTTTTAGAAAATGCCTAAGCAATTTTAAAAATGATTTAAAAAATGCTAAGAAAGAAAAGCCCCCTTTGGGCACCCGGCCCAGCAGCCCTACAGGCGGCCACAGCCCAACCGGCCGCCCCCCGACCTATAGGCCTCCTTCCCAGGCCGCAAACCCTAGTCCCCCATTTCCCCCGTCCCGGATCGGATCGATCCCCCTCCTCTCGCTCCCCCCCCCCTCACTCCCGATCCGATTGGGATCGATCAGAATCCACGCCGCCCTCCGCCTGCGCCGCCCTTGCACCTGCGTCCCTTGGGGCCACCACGCCGACCGCCTCTCCCTGCTCCCGCCCCAGTGCAGTTGGGCGAACCCGACCCTTGCTCGCCCACCTCCCGCTCCCACCACCTTGGCCTACCAGCGCCCCGAACCCCCCCCCGGTGGCGCCTCGGGCCCCAGCCTCGTCCTCGCCACCCAGTGGCCAGCCGCGCCCGCCACCATCGCCTCGCCTCCTCGCCCCTCCCTCGCCCATGATCGCTTGAGCCCCTGCCTGTCGGCAGCCTGCCTCCCGGGCCCTTCCCCCGGCCTTGTCGTCCCGCCTTCCTCGCGCCCCACTGCCCATCCCTCGGCCCACGGTGAGCTCGCCTTCCTCCTGTCCCGTCGTGCGATCATGCACCCTCTCGCCCTCTGCGGCCCCTGGCACCTGTAACTGCCCATGGCGCCCGTGGTCGCGCCCACGCCACCATCGCCCCCTCCTCCGGTCCTCTCCGGCTCCTCGGCTCCGGCCCCGAGCCCAGCTCCCTTTTCCCCGTTCGCCACTCCATGCGATCAGAACCCCGATCCCCCTTTACTCCCGCCGTCAGGCACCGTCCCCCCCTACTTTGGCCTCGCCGCTTGGTATGGCCTTGTGTCAGCCAGCCACTTTAGCCGCCCAGCCCCGTCATACATGTTGGCCGACCGGGTCGGCCAGGTCAGGACACCGCACCCCACATGGCGCTTGGGTGAGACCACGTGCTGACTGAGGCCCCACCCCAAAATGTTTTAATTAACAGAATTGAAAATTGAATTAAAAGTAATTAAAATAATTAACTAAATAATTAATTAATTAATTGGGTAATTAATTAAACTAATTAATGCGATTAGTTAAACCTAATCATTAGTTAAATTAATTGGGTAATTAATTAAACTAATTAATTCTGCATTAATTAACACTAATTATTAATTAACTTAATTAACCTAATTAACTAGATTAATTAATCTGATTAGGTTAATTAAGCAATTAGTGTATGACATGTGGGACCCACTGGCGGGGTTGACAAGTCAACCTGTTGGTGATAACGTCGGCGTGACCTCATCTTGATGTCATAAATACTTTCGAAATTAATTAATTAATTAATTAATTAAAATTCGAAATTAATAAAATCTTTTATAATTCATAACTTTTAATCCGTAGCAGGATTAAAATAATTTCAACATGAAAGTTGCTCGAGCGGCGAGGGGCAGATCCGGATCGCGGTGGTTCGTCCACCGCGCGTCTCTAACCTATCGACCCAAAACTTTCCTCTCGGTTCATCTACAGCGGGGCGTCCGGAAGGGATAACTTCGGATGCTTCCCCCTAAACCGATCCCTTCTTACCCACGTTAGACACGCCTAGCAGCTTCTTGGCATGTCATGCATCGTTATGCATCATTATCGTGTATTCATTGTTTCTTCCCCTCTTCTCTTGATGACTAGAGACGGCCTTTCTGATTGGCGATTCGACTACGATCTTGTGATCACTCTCTCTTGCCGAACCTGGGCAGCCCCCCCTTTGATCATCCCGATATCGCCCATTCCATTCTCTTACTTGCACTAGATTTTGCTACTATTATTGTTGCTCCTATTACATTGCATACTTCATTGTTGTAACTTTGCTATTGTTACCTACACCTTATCCTAAAGCGCTTAGTATAGGTTGGTTAGAGACCCATCAGTGACCCCCACCTTGTACTTGTTGCCCTGCTTCATCATTGAAGACCGATCAGCGGGATCGGAGACGAGCCCCACACCACATCACTTCCCTTAGTTGCTCGACACTACTAGGTTACTATCGAGTCGGGGTGAAACCTCTGCGGCACCGATATTAACCTGTGTATAGTTATCCGGTTGAGGTCATCGAGGGTGATTTCCTCGTTAATCACTTCCACGTCTGACTGTCATTACAACCCCTCAAGTGTGGACCTCGGTGAATCCTCTTATGTTCACCTTGATGACTACATTGAGTGGAATACACGGGGTGATTCCTCGTGTTTTCCCCTTGATGTTTGGACTCGGTTGCTTGGTTTATTACTGTTACTTGGAAGGCGAATTGACCACAGGGGTACCAGCAGCGTGTAATGCGGTGATGTGGAGCGGGTTGACTGGAGGTGCCCGCGAGTTAATTACGGCGTGGCGAGCATTCCTAGCCCTTGCCACAAGTCCTCGAGGCGGAGACATGAGGTCACATCTTTCGTGAGTTCGCTTGTTACCGCGTTCCTAATCCACTACGATTTGGATATTTGATCCAGGGCCTCGGCACGATAGCGCTAACCATCCGTGGGCTAAGTATGGGCGTTAATCGTATACATCAGCGAAGCTTACTAGCGTCGCGTCGGGCGGTGTGGCGGATTAGGCAGAACGCTGTTAGGCTAGGTCTGCTTCCGCCGCCCTGCATAGCGTTGGGGTTCGGGAGATGGCCCATGACCCACAGGGGCATAGGTTTAGTCCGTCTTTGCCCTCTATTAAGCCTAGGTCGGGTTGCGGCGTATTGTTTGAGGGGCGGGCATGACCACGGAAAGTGTGTCGGGCGGAGTTAGCGGCGTGGTGGGTAAGTTGGTGCACCCTGCGGTGAAAACATCTCGATAGCACTCCTCTGATGGACACTTGGAGTTGTCCCGATCGATACAACTAGAACTGGTTACTTGAGATGAGACATGGATATGAGCATTTGATTGTGATGATAACTGGATAGTATGGCTGCAGGATTTCTTTCTGGGGAAGTAGAAAGGATCTCGGCGAGGTTGATAACACTCTGCTACTTTAAGTTATGTTACTCTACTCCTCTTGTTTGCTAAGATGGTGGTTTCAAGATGCTAGTCTTCGTTAGGACTAGAGCCTTCTCTCTATTACGGCATTCTGCAGTTCAGTCCATGATATGGCCTTTACACATATATCCATGCATATGTAGTGTAGCTCCTTGCTTGCAGTACTTTGGATGAGTACTCACGGTTGCCTTGTTCCCCCACCCTACCTCTACTCGATTGCTGCCATGGAGCAGTGGAGCCAGGGATCGAGACGCCACCGCCTCGTGACTACTACTCTAGGGCGCCTACTACTCGTGCAGCGGCAGCGGCCCGAGGGGTGACCTAGGAGGATCGAGGCGGGAGGCCTGTCCTCTTCGATCTGTATCCCGTTTGTGCTAGCCATCTTATCATTGTTTAACTTATGCGTACTCGAGATATTGTTGCTTCGGCGACTAGTCTATGATCGAGCACTTGTATTCGAGCCTCGAGGCCCACGCTTATTATGATGCTTGTATGACTTATTTTATTTGTAGAGTTGTGTTGTGATATCTTCCGTGAGTCCTTGATCTTGATCGTACACATTTGCGTGCATGATTAGTGTCTGATTGATTGAATCGAAGCGTCCGAATTACAAGGAATTAAGCTGAAATATTTGCAATGAATTGGATGGGGAATGCGAGCAGATGGAAAAGAAAGAAATCTAGATGAAGTTTTTTTACGAAGGGGAAACAAATATGCATGAGACAAATGCAAAAGAAAACATAAGAAACTTCATCTAGAATTGGGCGGTGACAAGGTCCCTATGTTAGAGCATATTGACTTAGGAGTCAAGTGAGGTCCTTGATCATAGGTCATACTCATCGTTTAAGCTCAAAATGGGGTTACCATTTTTGTTTAAGCATCTTGATGTATTCACATCTTGTCGAGTTGCTTTGACTCATGTCTTGGAGTAAAGCTTCTCTAAGATGAAATAACATACCTTGGGTGGTGGTGTTGATCGTGATCATGTAGTTGAACTTGTGTGGGTTGCTCAAGGTTGATGTAGCTCATCAAGAGTTGGGAGCACCACTTGGAATTTGAGTTCATCTACCTACATAGGTTAGTTCTTGCAAGGAAGATCACTTGTGTATCCAAAATGACAATCATGAAACTCAACATAGAATTTGTCAAAGGATATGTTCGAATGGTTTCGTACTTCCTTGTCTTCAACCACCATTGTGTAGAGACTTGGTGATGTAGAGATTGCTCAAGATGTGAGTGAGTTGCAATCTCATAGACTTAGATTCATCCAAGTACCTACAAGGGTTAGATAACATGCAAGATGCAAATATATCCAAGACATAAGATTATCATCATAAGATAAATATCAAGGATTAGTCATAAGCTCATGTCTTGCATGTATCCAATGGAGTTCCTACTCCAAGTTTGAAGCATCAATGATGTTCAATTCACCTCTTAACCTGCAAAACACTTTCTCATCAAGTGGTTTAGTGAATATATCTGCTAATTGCTTTTCGGTGCGAACATGCTTAAGATTAATGTCACCCTTAGCAACATGATCTCGAATGAAATGATGGCGAACTTCAATATGCTTAGTTAGAGTGTTGCGGATTGTGAGCAATCTTGATAGCACTTTCATTGTCACAAAGTAATGGAACATGTTTCACATATCCCATAATCTTTAAGAGTTTGGGTCATCCAAAGTAATTGAGCACAACATGAACCGTGGCAATGTATTCCGCTTGTGGTGGATAAGGATCGAGTTTTGTTTCTTGGAAGACCAAGACACAAGAGATCTACCAAGAAATTGACAAGTACCAGTGGACTTTCTATCAACCTTGTCTCGGCATAGTCCGGTCGGAGTAGCCAACAAGATCGAAGAGGCCCTCTTAGGATACCAAATGCAAAATTTGGTGTATGAATTAAGTATCTCACTATCCTTTTCACGGCCTTAAGGTGACATTCTTTAGGAGCAGCACACACTTAGCATGATATCGGGCGTGAAGCATAGATATAACAATGAACCAATCATAGAGCGATAAACCTTTTGATCGCCGGTTCACCATCTTTAGTCAAATCAAGATGTCCACTAGTAGGCATGGGTGTAGTCATACCTTTGCATTCTTGCATATTGAACTTCTTGAATAAGTCCTTGGTGTACTTCGTTTGAGAGACAAAGGTTCCCTCCTTAGTTGCTTGATTTGCAAACCAAGAAAATTTGAGTTCACTCATCATAGACATCTCAAACTTCTTCGACATTAGCTTTCCAAACTTTTCACTAAAATGAGGGTTAGTAGAACCAAATATAATATCATCAACATAGATTTGGCACACAAATAGTTCTCCATTGACCCTTTTAGTAAAAAGAGTAGAATCAATTTTCCGATTTCAAATCCTTTTTAGATAAGGAACTTGGTCAAGCATTTATACGCTCTAGGAGCTTGTTTAAGACCATAAAGGGCTTTGTGAAGCTTGTAAACATGATTTGGTTTCTTAGGATTGACAAAGCGGGAGGTTGTTTGACATAAACTTCCTCCTCTATTTCACCATTTAGAAAAGCACTTTTAATGTCCATTTGGTACAAGGTGATATCATGGTGATTAGCATAGAAGTAAGATCTGAATGGACTCAAGTCTAGCAGCGGGGCGTAAGTCTCACCATAGTCCATTCCTTCGACTTGTGTAGCCTTAGGCGACAAGGCGTGCTTTGTTGCGAACTACTTGTCCATCTTCATCTTGCTTGTTGCGAAACACCTATTTGGTACCGATGAGTTGTGGTTGTTGTCGGGCCTCTCAACCAATGTCCACATGATTTCTCTCAAAGTTGTGTAGCTCTTCTTGCATGGCGTTTATCAATCCGGATCTTCTAATGCTTCTTCAACCTTCATAGGTTCAATGCTAGAGATGAATGAATAGTGTTCACAAAAGTTAGCTAAGCGAGTTTTGGGCGAGTGATTCTCGGTTTGGATATCATTGTAGATTTGCTTTCGACGGATGGTCTTTAGCAATTCTTGCTCGAACTCGTGTCAGCTTTTGCTTGGGTCTTGGTTGAACATCTTATTCATCTTGTTCTTCTTCTTGGCCTTCTTCATTGTTGGCGTTGTCGTTCTCTTGTCGTGGTGGAGAGGAGGTTGTTGGCGTTCGTCTTGGTGCACTTCGTTTTCTTCATCTTGGTGTGTCCCACTTGTGGATGCTTCCATATCAACTCTTGGTTCACCTTAGTCGTGAGGTAAAAGCTTCCACTTGGATGGATGAGGTACTCTCCTTCACCTCCGTTAGGCGAATCTTGCCAATAGACAAATCTTGGATTTCTTTAGGGGATCTTTGTCTCCTACATCAATTGGCAATTGCTCTACTTGCGAGCCGTTAGATTCATCAAACTTCACATCTACCGTTTCTTCAACCTTTGGGTGAAATTGTTGTGAACACGGTATGTGTGAGTTTGAACCATAACAAGTAAAACCTTCATGAGATTTAGGAGCAAATTTAGAGCGACGATGCTTATCAAGAATGTAGCACTTTGAGCGAATACTCGAAAGTATCCAACTTGGGGTTTGTTACGGTGAGAAGCTCGTATGTCGTCTTGCCGGTAGCTTGTGAAGATACAAGTGATTTGTTGCATGACAAGCTGTCTCAACCGCTTAGCAAAAGTGCTTGGCGTCTTGTACTCGTCAAGCATCGTTCTCGCCATTTCGATGGCGTCAGGTTCTTCCTCTCAACAACTCCATTTTGTTGAGGGTGTGTACGTAGCCAGAAGTGTGAAATTCCTTCTTCGTCAAGAAAGGTGTCCACATGCGTTCTTGAACTCCGTTCCGTTGTCGCTCTGAACCTTCTTGATCTTCACTTGAAATTGATTTTGGGCCTTCCTAGCGAAGTTTTGAAGATCTTTTGAACCTGCGATTTATCATCGAGAAAAGAACAACCGTAAATCTTGAAAAATCATCAACTATAACTAGACCAAAGAATTTCCACGAGACTTTTGTGGCGTTGGGACCAAAGAGATCCATATGAAGTAGCTCGAGTGGCCTCCTTGTGGTCATGATGTTCTTCACAGATGCCTTCCTCCAACCTGTTTACACGACAAACCTTTGCAAAGTCTATCCTTATAAAATATGACATCGTTAACTCCAAGGATATGATTTCCTTTAATAAGCTTGTCAGGTTTCACATGCCAACATGACCTAATCGTCTATGCCATAACCAACCTTTAGATGATTTAGCAATAAAGCAAGTTCTAGGTTGAGCCTTTTTAGTGAAATCAACAATATATAGATCACCTCTCGCTTTACGCTAAACACCATTTTATGATTATCTCTCGAAACACTTGGCAATCTACTACGTAAATAGGACATTGAAACCGAAATCAGCAAGTCTAGAATCTTTGAAAGTAAGTTGTATCCAAGAGATTCAACGAGCATGACATTTGTATGGAGCTATCATGTGATATGGCCACCTACAGGGGCCAACCACCTTACCCTTTGAGTTGTCACGAAAGTGACATACTTTCGAGGATCATCGTTTTCAGCAAGCTCACGAAACATGTCTTTATCCCGGTCATGTGATCGGTACATCCACTATCAAGAACCCATTCCTTTCCACCTGCCATATATCCCCGAAGATTTGCCATAAGACCAAAGTGTCTCATTGCATCATCAAGATCGAAGTCACTATCATCATCCTCATCATAGTATCCATGTTCAACATCGTTATGTGGTGGATCAAATCCTAGAGAGGTGATTAGTTAGAAATGACTTTGACAATGATCTTCTTACAATTTTTATAGCCGGAAATAATATCACTAATAATTCCAACATCTCCTTTGTATATAAGGTTTATAAGCTCAAACAAACAATGTCACATCCTAGCTAGTCCATGCATTAGAGTGTTGCATCATGACTACTTTCATCGAGAAACTGAATTGGGAAGGCGAACCCCGGAACCCTGAATTCAACTAAGGTTTACTAAAAATATTTTCAATGAACCTGATTGCCCTTCTAAAAGTTCACCCTCTTTGTCTTGGGTTAGAACCTCTGGCAAAATTGGTGCACAATTTTCTAGGTCAACGAAGGTCATTGAATTAAATCATATAAATTGCATTTGGGCATTTAAATACTAGTAAATATTTTGAATTCTCAAATAATTCGAGAAAATAAGTGTGGGCTGTTGGAGATTTTCTAATGAGCCTCTGATTATTTTGAGTTTTAAAGTGCCTAACTATTTTAATAAGTCCACAAACTTACGAATAATAGAAAAAGAAAATCAAAGCAAGCAGAGGCTTACAGGCGTCAGCAAGCCACTGCCCGGCCCAACCCAGCCACCGCTCCAGCTGAGCAGCCGAGGCGGGCAGCCAGTGCTTTCGGCAACAACACCGTGCATGCCCTGTACCCGCCACCTCCTCCTCTCACCGTTACGCCGCATGGTGGGTCACCCATTCCTTCCCGAGCTTGTAGACACACTATCTCCTCCCAAGCTCCTCTCCTCGCTAGCCCGCACCATGGCCGGCTGCAGCGCCTGCCGTGACAATCGCGCTCTCCGTCGTCCTGCGCCATGCCACCGTCAGAAGCTCTGCCCTCCTCTCCTTGAGCAAGCGGTGGCCTCAGCTTGCCTCGGCTTATTTGCAAACCTGGCGACTCCTCCACCGCCGGAGATCCCTTTACTCAAACCTGCCGCACCTTTCGTCCCGACCGCGTCATTGCCGTCGTGACCGCCGTGAGCTCAGCTACCTCCTCCCTTCTCGTTCGCTCTCGAGCCTGGCGACCCCATGGAGCTTCACCACCTTTACCACCGCCCGAGCTTATCGCCAGCGTGTCTCCGTCAACCAAGCCACACCACGTGTCTAACACTCACCGCGCCGCGAGGAGGCCAACACACCACCCAACGCCTCGCCATGCCCCGTAGCGGGTCCATCTTCACCCGACTTCCAACCGCCACGGTTGTCGCCCGGCGTTCCGCCACCGAGCTCAACCACCACCACGAACACGCAGCTTGTTCCCGGCTACCGTAGATGCCCTCCGCCGCTCATTTGGTTACTTTGGAGCACTAACTTGCACTCGCACCGCCGCGTCGGCTTCCCGGTGGCTAAGCGGCGTGTTTGACCTTGACTTTGACTAGGGTGGGCCCAGGTTGACTCCCCTGAGTCTATGACAAGTGGGGCCCCCCTCTGCTAATTAACCCGATTAGTTTTAACTAAATTTAATTAGTTTAATTAGCTGACATGCGGGACCCACTTGGTCGGTTGACTCAGGCGTCCCCTTTGACCCTGACGTCACTTACAGCGCTGTGACCCAATAACTAATTTACGGATTTATTTTTATATAGGAAATTCCGAGAAGCTGTACAAACTTCAAAAATTCATAGAAATTGTTGTAACTCCAAATGCAAGATTTATATATGAATTTTTATCAAAAAATTCAGTCTATCCATTGGTAATGGTTGCATGCATGACAGAACAAGTTAACCTTGCTGTTTAGGCAGAATAAGATAATGCACTAATATGGCTATGTTAAATGAACTAACATTTGAATCTTTGATTCAAATGAGTTCATTCCTTTTTATTCTAGATTGCATTAGGCCAAGACACATTCATATTGCCATGTCATAGCATGCATCATTATTGCATATCGCCATGTGTTGATTATGTTGGTGTGTCTTTAGTGGTAGGTTCATCTCGAGGATAACCCGAATATCCGTGCGAAGAAGCGGTACCCTACTACCACTACATCGAGCAAGCAACCCATTGATCATTCGATACAAACCCATGATCTAAGCCGCTCTTGTTTCTGCATTAAGACACGATTCAAGCTGCTGTGTGTGCGGTAGTTGAACCCTTCCTTTGCATGACTTGTCATTGCCACGGTAACTAGATGAAACCCACTAGCATGTAGGAGTTGATTGAGCCATATTTGTGTTTCCTACCATGCTATGCTTGCTATGCTTAGAGTTGTGTCGGTCGGCTCATCGGGATGATGAACTAGAGTGAAAGGTTGTGTCGATGAGAGTGAAGTGTTGAGCACGATTTGGTAAAGGTATCGATGAGAGGCCATGTAGTACATGGTGGGTTGTTTCATTGAAGCCGTCCTAGGCTGAGATCTGTGTGTGATTTAAGACTCTGCTACTACCACACATTGGGATCCTTAATTGACCCTCTCGACTTATTAACCACTCTTGTCCTCTGTCCAGGAGTTGCAAAGTAGTTTGGTGTTTGTAGCATCTGGGGGCATGGTGACCTTAGGGGTGGGCTGTGTTGCGGTAGGCACGTCTGCAGTGTCCGATTCGCCCGTTTAGTGTCTCGGGAACCCTACACACATCGTTAAGGGCCGTGGTGAAACCTGGGGACTCCTGTGAGGATGGAACCGAATAGGCGATAAACTGGACTAGGGACTCGTGTGTTTAGTCGGTCATGGCCGACACCCTCATTGGGCTTCCGGCAGAAGGTTGAGAGTACATGTCGTAATGGCGATAAGTGGTGAGCGTGTGTGAAGAGTACACCCTGCAGGTATAAAACTATTGAATAGCGCGTCCAGCGATAAGGACTACTTGGTCACCTATACAGTTCATAGACAAGTAAATGGACACTACTAAAAGCCTCAAGATAAGTGTGAGTACCGCGGATGGCCCTCTCGTGGGTTGGCGAGAGAGAGGATCCCCGATGGAGTATTGTGTTGGTGATTAGTGGACTGGGTATTAAACAAATGCTTTTCAAGTGGTGTCACATGGATAGCTTAGCCAAGAGTCAGGCGGCTTAAAATAACTCCACTACCTTCTTGAGAATGTGCATGTATAGTAGGATTACATTGTAAGACTTCTTTGAGTACCTCCGTACTCATGTTGCTTTAATTAATGTTTTAGAACGACACCGCCACCTCCGATGGGTTCTATGTAGACCTTGACATCGACGAGTGACTAGCCACCCGGTGGTGATCCAAGACTTTGAAGGGCGATGTAGATAGAAGGGCTTCGTCAAGCCTTCTTTCTTTTAGTGTACATACTCGAGACTAGTTTGCTTCGCATGTGCTTGTATGTTTGTATGACTTGAGTGTGGGTCATGTGACCCTATCGTATGAACATGTTATATACGGCTCCTCGGGCCTTTTAAATAAAGTACTTTGAATTGTAGAGTTTTGTTGTGATGCCATGTTGTATGTACTCATATCGGGCATATTGTGTGTATGATTGAAATGCTTGGTATGAGTGGGATCCGACAATCTAGTTGTTTATCCTTAGCAGCCTCTCATATGGGGAAATGTAGTCTAGTGCTTCTGATATAGTAGTCCCTTCTGCCAGTTCACTTTTCGGGACTAAAGTGGGCATTTGGGACTAAAAGAAGACCCAGAGAGTCTTTTGGGACTTTTCACATTGCCCTGCACGCATCACCCTTGTTTCTAGTAGTTCATTACGGGGTAACATGGTCTTTTATCATGTCATTTAATAACCTCTAGTCCATGTTTAGTCCACAGGAACCAAGCGGTAGGACAAGGAGTTTTAACCAAGCAGGGCCTTAGATTAACAAAGCTAATGAGTTCGCAGGGACGGTGGGCCTTTTGCACCATGTGCATCTACCGATGTCTTTGTGGTCATGCAGATCTGTTGCAACAAACAACAAACAACCAAGGAGCATATTTGTGTTGGTCCCGGTTTTGTTATCTTTAGACACCTTTCCCTATGTGGCTAGACAAATCTAGTCCTGCTCAAACTCTAGAGCATTGTCCCTTCCTTTACTTTTGAACTAGTACTTTTGCCTTCCTTTCCTCTTTGAACCCGTCCTAGATTTATCGATACAACTTTCCCCTACTTTCCCCATTCCTTTCCTCTTTGAACCACGTCCTAGATTCATGCTATACAACTTTCCCCCTTCATTTCCTCTTTGAACCATGTCCTAGATTCATGCTATATACAACTTTTCCCTACCTTCCCCCACTCCTTTCCTCTTTGAACCCGTCCTAGATTCATGGTATACATGCAGCTAGAGCAATGCATGTGGAGTAAGTAAAATATACCTTAAGGTTCTTGGGGCGTGGTTGATGGGCGCAGAGACTGTTGTGAAGAAGAAGGGTGGAGGCCCTCCAGCGCCTTGTTGGTGGAAAGTGAAGCAGCGCCGTGAGTGGATTCCCTCCCTCGCCAGCGGCGCAGTTAAACCTCCTTCCTTTCGGCAGACGGATCCTGCGGCTCTTTGAGCATGATGAGAGAGAGAGGCCAGAAGTCTTGTTTAGATCTGGAGAGGGTGAGAGAGTGTGAAGAGAAACTACAACTTGAGGCTCCAGTGGAGAGGCGAGAGAGTGTGAAGAGAGCAACTACAGCGCTAAGGCTCCGTGTTATATATCTTTGGAGAGAGGTGTGAAGCGTGCAAACCCTAGAAAACATTTTGACCAGTCAAAAATCCTCGGCAAAAATTATGCTCAAGTGTAGTTATCGAACCCGAGACCTCAAGTTTGATGAGCGAGCAGGCTAACCAGCTACACAACCCTCCGTTATGTTCAACAAGAGAAAATAACCTTTTATACATTACGCATTAGTGTGCCGGGCATGCCGTGTTTTTGTGTGTGTGTTGGAGTCATTAGGATTTCAATCATAATCGTGTCATGTGGCTTTGGTGGTAAGACTATCCATAGTGGTGTAGAAATAATGCAGCCTTAGTCACATTACCTCTCTCCACATAGTACGTTGGGTCCCACCGTCGGAGGTGAAACAAACAAATTAATAAGAAAAATTAAAAGCGCCCGTGATGTATCTTACTACCTCACACATCTCTCTACTACTAGGAACACTGTCCAATTGATCCCTCATTAAGCTCACGTACTATTTTAAGTGAATCCTTATTATAACATGCACACAAATTTTGGGCACTTGTATTGGACTTAAGTCGGTGTGCCACCGTATCTCGTATCGTACTACTCCCTCCGTCTAGGTGTAATAAGTCACGTTAGAAGATGCAGCGGACCAAGGTGCGTGCGTGTGCGTCATGTGTTTAACAACATGTGTGTGTTAGAGAGTCGACAGATCGACCTACTCCTATAGAGATATGGTGTGTAGTTATGCGATTTTGCCATAAAAGTCGGTGCATCCTCTCGTTTCAGGCGTGTCGTAAGGACATCTGGACACTGCCCGCTCCTCACCCTGGCCACCCAAAGCCCCTCCATCACGCGCTTCCCTGGAGCAGTCAGCGCCGCTCAAAGAATCGTGCCGCATTCATGCCCAGGCGAGGCGGCGACCTCTCCTTTGCGCAAAGTGATGGTTGCTTCGTCGATCCGGTTCGATTGACCGACATCGTCTCCACCAGGCACCCAAACACGGCGGTTAGTAAAGGGCTGCAGTGCCCAAAGCACAAGGATCTTACGAAGTGGTTTGAGTTACGGATTTGTTTTCTTGGCGTTTATTTGCGTGTGCGCCGACTTTGACAACGAGTGTATATGATATCTGCTTTGTTCCCTATATTTGCCGGTGGCGAACTTTGATGCCCGTGGATGTAATATAATGTGCCGTGATAGCCTAGCATAAGTTGCTTGCTTATTTATGTCCTAGTTGTCTTGTTTATTTGTTTGCTTGCGATCGATGCGATTCTTTTTTAAAACTAGGCCAAAATAACCATGGGCTAATATTCTTGTAGTGACCTTTGGGCCTCCACGGGCCGTGAAAGCGATGGGCCTTCTACGGGCGTAAAACAATGGGCTTCTACGGGCGTAGAAACAATGGGGCTTCTACGGGCGTATCATCAATAGGCCTTATACGGGTCAATATGACCATAGCAGACCATTGTTAATACCATATTGATGGCGCTATAAGCATTAGCGTATTAACGGACCACAAGCGGGCGATGTAACCCGAGCTGAATTTGGCCTAGCGAAAAATAGCGATGCGAGCCGTAAGTAAGCGAATCTGAAATGAACCTAAGAATAAATGGGCTACGAGAAGGCGAAAGATAAAATTCTTTGAAGCGGTGAGGAGTCTGTATTAGGGGTATCGGATAACGAACTATCACCGTTGGCGGACTCTTGGACTATGAAGATACAAGATTGAAGACTTCGTCCCATGTCGAGATGGGACTTTCCTTGGCGTGGAAGGCAAGCTTGGCGATCGGATATGTAGATCTCCTACCGTTGTAAACCGACTTGTAACCTAACCTATCCGATGTCTATATAAGCGGAGGGTTTTAGTCGTGGGCGAACAACAATCATACCATAGGCTAGCTTCTAGGGTTTAGCCTCTCGATCTCGTGGTAGATCCACTCTTGTACAACCCATATCATCAATATTAATCAAGCGGGGTAGGGTTTTACCTCCATCGAGAGGCCGAACACAGGTAAAAACATCGTGTCCCTTGTCTCGTTACCATCCGCCTAGGCCTCGATTCGGGACCCCTACCGAGATCCGCGGTTTTGA
>JAHIAM010004577.1:0-23614 GCA_021605205.1 Aegilops longissima
GGCTTCTTCTCGGCGTCGGCGGCAGCAAGGCGAGGCCGCCGCCATTCCCCCCCCGCCCTCCGGCGCCGTCGTCCTCTCCGTCGAGCAACACATCAATGTGCGGTGCACCGGGCAGTGGCACTAGCGGCACGGCGTGCCTCTGCCGTACCCCGGCGTGTATTGCGCGCGGTAGCATTTGGATCGGAGAGGATCCCGGTGCGGCGGCGCCTTGAACGGCGAGCCCATCTGGAGGAGGTGCGGCGTCGGCGGCGTTCGCGGCGCCGGGCAGCCTTGCCGAACCGCCTCGCCGTCGGCTTCGCCATGGCCCAGGATCGATGGTTCGCCATCGAGCGACGAGGCGGCGGCGGCATCGCGCCGTCGGCCGGCTGGCGCCGCCCCGCTCATCGTCGTGGCGAGACCGGGGCGAGGCCGCCTACCGGCGGCCATTAAGGAAGCGAGGAGGAGATGGAGAGGCGGAGGAAGTGGCTTTCGAGCTGCCATGGCGGAGGCCATAGCCCTCTCGCGGTGAGCGGCTGCGTCGTGCCGCCCGGTGACCCCGTCCGCCCAAAGCGGCCGGGGTGCGGCCCCCTCGGCGCTACTCACATGCGGAGTAGTGTGCGAGTGGGTCGGCCTTTCGCCCGATCGGCTCGGGCGGCGAAGGGCGAGGCCTCCTCTTGGACCACTAAGCGCGCGTTCGGGCCGAGGAAGGCCGGGATGGCGGCGCTGCGGATGCTTTCGGGCGAGCCGAAGAGGGCGCGCCGAGCCCGAGCGGCGGCGCGGCAGACATCACCGCCCTCTAGAACACGACGTTCCCCTGGGCCGGCCATGCGCCGACGCTGATCAACCTCACAGCCCCGACGCAGACGTCGACGAGGATGCCTAGGGCTGGGCGTCATCTAGTTTTTAGTTTTTTTATGTTAATTAATGTAATGTGGACTTTCGCCGGCCTTCGTGGCCGGCTTTTATGTTTAATTAAATGCATGCTAACTTTTTTTGGCGCGCCGACAAAATGGGTCGGACCAGCATTGGGCGCTCGCGCCGACCCAAACACAGCGCCAGACGTTTGTGTCCGCCGGGCCGACCCAAACGGACAAGAAGCGGACAAAAGCGTTGTCCGTTTTGGTTGGCCCGTTGGAGTTGCTCTAACCAACTTCCATAACTGCTCCCGTAAGTTGAATTAGTGCCTTCTCGATGCATTCATTGTTGATCTGCGGAAGCTCGATCTTGCGTGCTTCTTTCTTCTTCGAGTCTAAATAAGTAGACGTTGCTTCCTCGCATCTAGTCTCATGTCCATCCTCAATTCTAGCAACAAGTGCACTAGTCTCATCTCTAGCCTCTATGCTAGCTAAAGGTGCACGAACATCTACTAAATTGCGCTCTATCAGTATATCGATGTACTCTTCTTCTCAATACAAAAATTTGCATCCATTCTACACAATAAAAAATTAAGTTAGCATAGCTAGACAAATCCAAGAGCACAACCGAAGCTAAGTAGCACATGCCCCATCGGTTGAACACTTGATGAACACCCATCCGGGATGTTCGGCGTTATGAACATCTTGACGCAAGACCTTCTTCGAGCGATCGTTGCATAATGAGTGCATTGTCTTGACGAGCTTTAAGGTCGACACAGGCACTGACCGACCACCGTTCGATATGTCTGTTGGTGGACCGCCGATGGTATAGATCCGGCGGCTAAGCGGTCGATACACGCATGCGGTTGCGGCCTTCTCGGGGCCTTCCGACCGGTGCCGTCGATCCATGGCATGCACGGTCTCCCTGACCGGCGAGTCAAGCCGGCGGATCCGCTCAAATCCGACCTTGGTGCGCAAATCGGTAGCCATGGTTGTGTAGCTTCGGGGCATCGAGGAAAGGGTTGGTGGCCTTGCGCAGCTGCATAAGCGGCAATGGCGATGTGGCGGCGAGGCAAGTGGAGGGTGCTGGTTGGGCCTTCGGTGGAAGCGGGGGAGGATAGAAAAAGGATGCCGTCTGCGCCAAGCCAGGCGGGCGAGGAGAGACAAGCGCACAAGGCACGCCCGATCACGCGCTGTCCGTTTCCCCTCAAAAGCGGCCCAAAGTTGGGCCGGTGATGGGTCGAAAGCGGGAGCGAACGGACAAAAGTCCATTTGCGTCCGCGCGCTGGGCCGGCTGGTATGTCCGTTTTATACCAAACGAACGCACCCAGATAGGATGGGGTCGCTTGCTAGAGTTGGCCTTGTATCTTATATCCATACTGCGCATGCAACATGACGAACTACTCTATGTTCTCAAATAACGGATAAAGAAATCGGCATGAAACGGACAAGAAATGCACATAAACCCACTACATCATCCAAAAGATCACCACATTTCAGCGCCGGACAAGTTTTAGCAAACTACTAAAACAAAATCTAACTAGAGGAGGAGGAGGCAGAATCACCATTTTAGTCGGGCCTTTGCCCTTACAGTCACCAGTAGCAGATGTAGGCGTCCGTGGCTGGTGGTGGATCTTGGTCGTCGGAGGAGGAGGTGGAGCCGTGGTCGTCGCCGTCGTCGGACGAGGAGTCGGAGAGGACGACGAGCCCCTTCATCCGGTGACGACTCTGTCCTGCTCACTACAAAAAATACACTTCCGTGACGATATGTATTTGTCACAATAGGTCATGTTTTCTGTCATGCACGTACATCCATGACAAATTTATGACAGAATCAAGATAGGCATACCTGTGTTATCGTAGAAGTGTTCCATGACATTACCAAAATTATCATCACGGGCTGTCCACTTCCATGACGATAAATCGCGTCCGCGAAGTGTTTTCGTCAAGGTGACCCGACCGTGGCATCACAATAACGGGCAGCTGTTAAGCTATCGGGTCGATTTTGGATCCGATAACCCGTTCTGACCCGACCAATGGGGATTTTCACGTGTAAAATCATCATTGGTGGAGGAAACACGTGTCGGCTCACCATTGGGACGGATGTCATCCACTCATTAGATCCAGCGCCTATGATACATCAACATGTGCACGGCTAACAAGGCCCATTCTGTGAAAAGGCGGCCCGTTTGACTTGGTCAAAGGTGGCGGGCGGCCTGACAAACTGTTAATGGTTTGTTCGCATATAGCCCATTCTGACCCGCTAACCCGAGGGCCGTTTACGGCCTATCCGAATTAGGCCCGATGGCGTCATCTGGGCGTCAATATAATTCAGCCCTATTAACTTCGGCCCATGTATGGCCCATGGCGTCTTTGGCCCTCACGAGGCCCTTAGTAACCCTCGGCCCGTGCGGCCCGTGGTAAAAGCGGCCCGTAATGAGCGGTGTATCACTTTATACCCATTAACGGCCCATTATTCCGTTGGGCTGTATCCAGCCCATGTTATCTTTCGGCCTTCATAGGGCCCATTTATTCTTGGGCTCATTTCCAGCATTCATTTACTTTCGGCCCGTTACTGTCATTTTTTGCTTGTGGGCCAAATACAGTCCGTGGTTACAGTCGGCCCGTTAGTACGTTGGGCCGTTTTCATAGTGTCATCAAATACGGACGATTAACAACAGCCTGTTATGGTCGGCCTGTGAACAGACGATTTCAATTCTAGCCCATTTACGGCCATAATGTGGTCTGTTATTGGCCCATGGTTGTGAACCGATCATACTGACCGTAGAAGGCCCATTGATGATCTGACCGTAGAAGGACCATTGTGTCGCCCATAGAAGGCCCATTGTTTCTATGGCCCTTAGAAGGCCCATTGTTTCTCTGACCGTAGGATGCCCATATTAACTCTGATAAATATGTAGCCCATTATTAATGTGGCCTAGTTTTAAAAATAGGTTATTCTTGGCACTAGCAAACCGCGGAAAAAGCTGCTTGACTACAAGAAAACAAATAAACAAGACAATAAGGAAATAAATAAGCAAGCAACTTACGATAGGCTATCACGGCTATTACATATTACATCCTTTGGGCATCAAAGTTAGCCACAAGTACAAATATAGGGAACAAAGCGTTATATAGCGCGCTGACAAAACAAGTCGAGCTGAAACCACTTGGAAGAGCTCAAGAAACAATATCTTTGGGTACCCATAATCTTTGGCAATATGCTTAGCAAGCTTATTAACTTTCTCTCGTTTGGCGCTTTAATCCTCCGGCACTTCTTTGTTGCACGAAAGTATGCATCTGAATTCTGCGACTTCTGTCGCATAACATCGATCGATGTCTTTCAACTTGAAGTTGAGACTCAAGAAGCCCGAACCGATTCGAGGCGGCGAGTTGAAGAGCTGGTGCCGTGATGGTAACCGATGCTTCGAACACTACATCAAGGCAGGACTTTGGGGTTGTCTCGGTGTCTTCAATATAGTTTTATCGACTTTCTTGGAGAACAACGAGGATGTCTCACTATCTTGAACCTTATCGCATTACTTTCTTTACCATTGCATAGCAGGGGTACTCTTCTCCAATATTTATCCGCGTTCTAAAAGAAACAAACAAACACATCACGGGTTTACAATGTAGTATATGAAACTCATTTTGGTAAACAGTTCGGTAGTAAGGTGGACAGGATAACAACATGAAACAAACATATATCTATGTAGTATGGTCCTTTGTATGGTCTATATCATTCTAGTTTATGTTGCCAAATCAAGATAGATACGGTTGAATCATATCTATTTAAGACAAAAGAAGCATAAGCGAGAATATAAGTGTGGGAAACTACGGCAATAACAACACTTGTAATGTGCATGGCATGAGAACATAACTGTTTATTCAATTGAAACTGAAATCAACATAGAGCAAGTTACAAAAGCAAACATGTTAAAAGCAGGTTTAAAACATACATTGCGCCATTGGAGTTTCAATTGCATCCTTCAAATTTGAAATTAGTTGGTATGATTAAATCTGATGATGCAAGAGCAAAGTAGTATGAACTATAGCTCGGAACCTGACCTAAGAACAATTCTTCTTCTACTTTAGCGTTGACTTGGGGTTGGAGTGGTGGCCCCATGCTTTGGGCACTGCAGTTGCCTTACTAACTAATCGTGTTTGGGTGCTCTGTGGTGGAGGCGGTGTTGTGTCAGCAGGAGGCTGAGTTCTTGTCTGCTGGGGTTGGGGTTAGAAGGGTGTAGCTGGTTCTATGTCCAAGCTGGGTAGAGGGTACAATCTGCGTGAGTGCAGGTTATGTGTGGTGGGGCTGGTTCTTGGGCAAGTACAACCGTGGTTCTATCTCCATCGACGGTATACGATCTTTTACGAAGACCGTGTTTTTACTCCCACAGAATCTGCCATCACCCCTCCAATTGAAATGGCTGATAAACAAGAAAAGTAATTGAATGTACAAACATTGTAAGATAGACAAGTGCAATGGATAGTAGGGAAGAAAACATGGCATGAAATAATTCACATTTATGTTGTCTAACCAAACAGAATAGCAGGACATAATTTCAAATATATGATGGCTAATTAAATAGGACAGCATGACACAATTTCACATGTATGATCGCTAACTAAACAGGATAGAATGACATACTTCAAAATATGATGACTATGTAAATAGGATGACATGATATAACTATACGATGTGTCTATTAAAGTGGTTGGCATGCCATAAATCACAAACATGCCATCGATGGAAACATGATGGAATGATATAATTCATGGATAGAATGACATAATTCAAAATATGATGACTATGTAAACATGATGAGATGATATAACTATATTATGTCTTTAGAAAATGGGTTGGCATGCCATAATTCAGATACATGTTGTCTATGTAAACATCATGGCATGATATAATTCAAATATATGATTTATATACTAAGGAAGTGAAGCGAGAGGGCAATCGCATATATGATGTGTCAACTAAGGAGATGGCATTCAATATCGTGTATATGATGTAAAAACTAAGCATTGCAATACAACATATGCATGAGATGAGTAATATAACCTGCCAAGTTTGAGCATACACCTCGGGGATAATAGGACTGGTCATCGCCTCTGAATCCTCCTCGAAGAGCTATATGTAACTAGCAAGATATACTGCTTGACGAGGTAGCATTATCACTCTGAAGACCTTGTTTTCCTCGATTTCTCCATCACCAATTCAAATGGCTGATGCAGGAAGAAGCGAGTTGAATATACAAACATTGTCGACAAAAGCAATGAGAAATACAAAAAAGGACTGCATGATATAATTCACATATATGGCTTGGCTAAACAACATGGCATTGCATAATTCACATATATAAGGCCTTGCAACAAGATAGCATTGCATAATTCACATATATAATGTCTTGCAACAAGATGGCATTGCATAATTCACATATATGGTAATTAGACACTAAGCGGTGGCATTCACACAAATCATGTCTAAACTAAGAAAATGACATAGCAATGCAAGATACCATCATACGATATGAGCAACATAACCACCTGCCAAGTTAGAGCATGCACCTCGGTGGGGGGATAGGACTAGTCATTTGTCTACGAATCCTCCTCACGAGGAGCTATACGTAACTAACAAGACATCGCCAAATCAAATAGCATTTATGCGCTCTGTAGACCTTGTTTCCACTCCAAAATTTTCCATGACCGTGCCGAATGGCTGATGCACATGAAGAGTAATTGAATGTACATAAATTGTTGACAAATTTAACAGGTAATAAAAAATGATGTCATGATATAATTCACATATAAGATTATTGGCTAACCAGGGTGGCATAGCAAAATCCACATATATGATGCCTGGCTAAACAAGATGGCGTTGCATGATTCACATATACGATAAAGAAAGTAAACAGATGGCATTGACACAAAGCATGTCTAAACTAAGCAGATGACATCTTTGGTGTATACAGTAAGCAATGCAAGGCACCATATGCATGATATTACCAACATCGGCATGCCAAGTTAGGCGAAGACCTCATGGGGTAAATAGGGTGGTCTTACATACGAACCACCCAGAGCAGTTATCTTCCTCTTGATTATGATCCGAAATGGGTGGAGGGGGCTGCCTTCGCCCACCATGGGCGATATACGCATGAAATTTTATTGCCACATAAGGCTCGTCTCTTTTGCTCTACATGTTCAGTTCCATTGTGTACAATAACTGACATGCATCTAGTCTTATAGTGATTTTGGTGTATTGAAGACTTATAGGTTAAGGGACTAATGTGTTTATGAGTTTACAGGTCTATAAGTCTATGAGGAGTTTGATATTCTGAGAGAAAGTCGACCCTAAAATGAAGTTCTTATTGAAGACTTTGATATTACGAAGACTTTACGAAGACTTTGAAAGTGAAGAAATTGGTGTGACCTTGAAGACTTGGTATTCATTTGAGGAACATGAAGCGTGAAGACTTTTGTTTTCGTAGTTTCGTTTTCTCTTTCTTGAGTCATAGGAAACACCGTCTTTGTTAAAGGGGTCGAGAAATACTAAGGAAAACTTTCCATGTGATGCTCAACTCAAAATCCTACACCTACCAATCCCTTGAGTGAAGCCTTTGGAAATCTCATACAGCTCAGTCAATTTCTTGATGTGAGAGCGAAGTTCTTACAGTGTTGAGAATTTATTACATTGAGTAGTTAGGAATTAGCCAGTCTGGATTGCCTACATTGAGAACATTATAGCCACGAGGAATTTGAGAGTCAAATTTCCGACCGTTCTTTGTCTTCTTCTTGACTGTCCCAAAATATCTTATCCACCTAACGATCATATCATTGAAGGGCATTTATGTCTTATCATGTCGGGCTGCTCCTAGGCTATAAATAGCCGCCCCCTACAACCACTAGCTGGTTGGCTGCTCGAAGAACTTGACACTTGTCATTTGTGAGCAACCCATCCTCAGGGACTTTGGCGAAAATCATCAGTGAGAAAAACCCAAAAACAAAAGCCCTACAAACCCAAAGTGATTGAGCATCTTGAAGAGATTGATCTGTGTGGATCAATGCTTATTACCTTTGAAGGCATGCTTCTTCAGACGGTTAGGCGTCATGGTCTAGAAACATCAAGAGGAATTGTGGATCGCCAGTGACCAAGTCTGTGAAGGTTTGGAAATCGCCTCAAGACTTACCACAGTGATTGGACGAGTGCATGTGACCTTAGTTCAAGGAGAATCTGGTGAGGACTTGGTGTCTGAGCTGCGTGCTCGATGTTGGGTGTCGGGACTGTGTGTCCTCGAGTTTAAATACTCAGCCGCTCAACAGACGTACAAGCCTGAGACAGCGGTTGGGCCGAGTCTACCAATCATTGTCTTCACCAACCCTAAGCGGTTCTATTTCCTCAACCCTTTCATTTCTCATTCTTTGTGTTGAGTGTTCGTTCATATCTGTGTTTGAAGACTTTGGTGAAGACTTTCTCAATTTCCTCGGTTCAATTTCTTGATCTGTTTGTCTTCATCTTGTGCTATCTGTGTTTCGCTTTACGTACTCTCGATTGTCTTCATTTCATCATGATGACCATGCCGCATTCTCTTATGCTTACTTCGAGTACTTATTCGCTGCAAGTAGTTCTTCACTTAGGAATTTCCTCACGGCAAATTCCTCATTGAAGAATTCATAAAAATCGCCTATTCACCCCCTCTAGTCGATATAGCACTTTCAATTGGTATCGAGCAAGGTACTCCCTTGTTACGTGTGATTTAGTTTAACCACACAGGTTTTAGTTATATAGGCCGCAGGTATGATCAAGGTCTCAGCTGGGTGTCCTACCTTTGATGGGACGGACTACCCCTACTCGAAAAATAAGATGCGAATGCATCTTGAGGCAATTGACAACGGTCTTTGGTATATTGTGGAAAATGGTGTTCCCTCAGTCACACCTTCTCTGAATGCTGCCGATGTGAAGAGATTGAAGCAACTCGATTCTCAAGCGAAGAATATCATATGTGGCCATCTGAGCAAAGGACAGTATGGAAGAGTGAGTGCTTTGGAAACTTCTAAGCTCATCTGGGACAGGCTATCCAAAGTAAATGAAGGAGTCTCAACTCAGCATGACTCTCGAGTTGATGTTCTTCGAAATCTCTTCAACCGCTTCAAAAGACTCGACAACGAAAATGTTCAACAGACCTTCGATCGCCTCACCGACATCTCAAATGAGCTTCAGCGCTTGGTGCCCTTGACATCACCGACCATGAGGTGGTGAAGAAATTATTGAGATTGCTTGATTCCTCATTTGATACTCACGGCGATGATACAAGCGTCTGACTACAAGTCACTTGATCCGGTGATATCCTTGAGGCTAAATACTCATGAGTTCGACTTGCTGAAAAGAGATCTCTATGGTTCTAGCTATGGAAAACCACGTGCCTGAAGGCCAAGGCTGTATGCGAATCTGATTGTGAAGACTACGGTAGTAGCCTTGGAGATCTGAAGAATTGAGCTAGGAGCTAGCCTGCTCGTGAAGAAATTCAGAAGTTCTCAAGGCGTGGTTGCTTTGGAAAATTCTCAAGATCATTGATTGCTCATCCGGTGACTATAAGAGAAGACTATGCACAAATGCAAGAAACCTGGTCACTACATTCAAGATTGTCCTCGGTGGGAAAAGGAATTAAATAAGAAGAAATACAAGGATTACGTTACGATGGCGCTAAGAAGAAGAAGAAATCGTCGAAATCTTCATCATCAAAATCCTCAAAGTCTTCTTCTCACAGAAGAGCAGCTCAAGAAGGCTCGGGCATTCATTGGCAAGAAATGGACTCTGAAGCTGAATCGAGGAACATGAGGAAGAGGAGGCATCGAGAAGAATCCGAGTGTGGTGTGGCGAGTCGGCTCTCCTCTGCTTTAGTCACCAAGTCCATCTTCTACTCTGAAGAAGCTGCCTCACCAACAAAGCTGATGAAGATAGTGATGACTCGCTCCACCTATTGCTTCATGGCAAAGGATGCCAAGGTACTCAAATATACCTCCTCTGAATCTAGTGAAAATGAATCTGATGAAGATCTCAAGCCCAGTTACTCAAAACTTGCTAAGATTGCTGTAAAACAATAAAGGGCTTTTGAAAAGGTTCAAAACATGCTAGAAAAAGTGATAATATGTTGGGTGAAGAAATGGATCGCACTAAAGCCACATTGAAAATCTTGAGACTTGATCTAGGCTTGACGATCTTCAAGGTCATCATAACACTCTCTTGTTTGATCATGAGAAACTTTCTTATGAATTTCTTCAAAAGCAAGATCTTGAGAAGCTAAGAGTGAGTTATGAAGATCTTGAAGGGCGTGATTCATTACTTGCTCAACAAATCAGCGCTTCTCGGGAAGTATTTGTTCCTCCATGCTTAAAGTGCATTGAGCGTGAATCTTCTAATTCTTCACTGAATGTTCAAATGCTTCAACTATTACAAATTCTTCACTGCCTCTGCTATCACTAATTCCTCATCGAGGACATTGCTAGTATCCTTGACGATGCGGGCTGAAGGAATTGTACATGACGAGCATGTACAAAAAGCCTCAAAGGGCATCAGACTCTTTGTGATGTGCTTAAAAGCAGATCCTCAACAGGAACCCTAGGAAAGAGGTATTGCCTTTGAGAGAAACTCAATCTGATGGAACATATTGGAAGCTGAGCGGTACCCCAAAACCTCATGGGTGGCTGCAAAGGGACCTCCGATTGATCCATCTAACTTATCTGGCTTTACATGTGAATCTCCTCATTCTTGATGAGTTATTTGACTCAACTATAAACTGTTCAAAAATCAGAATGGTGAAGTATTTGCTAGATATGTTGGCACTAAGCTGAGGAGCAGTTCCCTATGAAGAAAATCTGGGTTCCCAAGAAGTGCCTTGAAAGTCTTGGTGAATGTCCTCATGACACCACCTGTGAAGAATAGGAACCACATATCAAACTCTTCATATGGACCAAATTCTTCATATGGATCCAAGTCCTCATACGGACCAAATTCCTCACGTGGATCAAATTCCTCACATGGATCAAAGTCCTCATATGATTATCATCGTGCGAACAACTCTGTTTCGCGGGGTAGAGCTAAGGGCTATGATTATGTGCATTATTCTTCAAACTAATATGTTCATAAGTCCTCGAAGAATTTCTGCCTTATTCATATGCTTACCTAACCCCTCTTATGTGAAGCGAAATGGATTAGCCTCTATGCCACCATTCTCTTATGGAGCTCATGAGTGATGAATTCTTTGCCACCCCTTGAGATGTGGGTGGTGAAGAAAAGAACTAATCTCTTCTGCGAGGTCAGGTCTCGGGCGTGCTCTAACGTCTGAAGAATTTCTTGGGGGCACGACAAAAATGCACGAAAGGACACAGGCTAATCATGAAGAAATGAACTTTCATTTCACACGTCCTCATCTTGCTTATACATTATCTTGCTGATGAAATTCATCGATGAAATTGATATCATATTCTTCAGCGATCAAGTATATGAGATCGTAAGTTGCACTAATTCATCTGCGGGATGATCAACCCAAAACCAGAGTGGGTCCTCGATAGTGGATGTACAAATCACATGGTTGTTACAAGAATCTATTGATGGATGCTCCTTATCACCGTCACATCGAAGCATATCATCTTTCTTGACAAAGGCAAAAGTCGGATATTGGGTCTTGGTAAGGTTGCGATCTCTAAGGACATACACATGGACAAAGTCATGCTTGTTGAGTCCTTAGGATACAACCTCATGTCGATCTCAATGCTTTGTGATCTTGATATGGTTGTTGTCTTTGGCAATTATCGTTGTGTTGTGATCATGGAAGCTGACAATTCCAAAGTCTTGAAGGCTTTAGGAGAGGAGACTTGTATGTTGTTGATTTCTCTGAGGACCACAACCAGCCGTGTGTCTACTTGCAAAAGCTTGGAAGGCTGGCTATGGCATCGATGACTTAGTCACGCAGGCATGAGGAATTTACTGCGCTTGCGAAAAAGAAGCATGTCATTGGCATTGAGAATGTCAAATTCCTCAAGGATCACTTGTGTGGAGCACTGTGAAGCTGGAAAAATGACCAAGGCCAAGCATCCGGTGAAGACTATCATGACCACTACTCGTCCATTTGAATTGCTTCACATGGACCTCTTTGGTCCTAATCATTACTCAGCAGTCACTAATGATGCATCTCTATATGGCTTTGTTATTGTTGATGATTACTCTCGTTACACATGGGTACACATTGTTGCCTACAAACATGAAGTGCGGGAAGTCTTCAAGCGATTTTCCTCGAGGGCTTCAACCAACTTTGGTGTGAAGATCGAGCACATCGGGAGTGACAATGGGCTGAGTTCAAAATTCGGTCTTGATGCCTATCTTGATGAACTTGGTATTACTCATGAGTTATCTGCTACCTATACTCCTCGGCAAAATGGCGTCGTGGGCGCAAGAACAGAACTCTTGTTGAGATGGCTCGCACTATGCTTGATGAATACAAAAGCCTCGTCGTTTTTGGATTGATGCAATTGATACCGCGTGCCACATCATCAGCAGTATATCTTCACAAATTCTTCAAGAAGACGCCTATGAACTCCTCACGACAAGAAACCCAATGTGAGTTATTTCAAAGTCTTGATTGCTAAATGCTGGATTAGAGATCCTCATCACAATTCTAAATTTGCACGAAAGCACATGAAGGTTTATGCTTGGTTCTGGAAAGGACTACGCACACCTAAAGAGTCTTGAACATCGCTCTTCACAAGATTGTTGACCTTGTAGATGTGCGGTTCGATGAAACTAATGGCTGCATAAAGAGAGCACCTACCTACGTGTTAGATGAACCAGCACGTGAGGAATCTATCAAGTTCAAAACATTGAGGATGTCATTCCTCTTGAAGAATCTCTTTGAAGAATTCATTCTGTCTGTGAAGAGCGTCGGTGATGCACTGAGGATAATGATGAAGACAATGGTGCTGAAGAAAATCTGATCAAATTCCTCGGCGACAACCAGCTCATCCTCGCGTTGCAAAAGAAGTGCAAGTTGACAAGATCATCGATGACATTGAAGCACGAGCCCACTAAGGTAGATGAAGCATTTACGGAGCACTGAGTGGATTAGAGGCAATGCAAGAAGAATTACATCGATTCGAGCTTAACAATGTCGGGAGCTGGAATTGACGTCGAGATCCTCGCAAGCATAATATCATTGGCACAAAGTGGATCTACGCAACAAGCAAGATGAAAATGGCCTTGTGGTGAGGAATAAGGCCGCGACTTGTAGCTCAAGGCTACACAGAGTTGAAGGAATTGATTTGATGAAACTTTTGCACTGTTGCTAGACTTGAGGCTATTAGCATATTACTTGCTTCGCTAACCATCATAATATCACTTTATATCAAATGGATGTGAAAAGTGCATTCCTCAATGGTAAGCTTGAGGAAGAAGTATATGTTGCTCAACCCCAGGTTTTGAAGATCCAAAGAATCGACAAAGTCTTCAAACTCAACAAGGCCCTCTATGGCCTCAAACGAGGGCCCCAGGCGTGGTATGATACATTGAAGGAATTCTTCGTGAAGAATGGCTTCACACCAGTTCACTCGACCCTACTCTCTTTACTAAATCATATGATGGTGAACTGTTTGTGTGCCAAATATATGTTGATGATATTATCTTTGGCTGTCTTGACCAGCGTTATAGTGATGAATTTGCCTATATGATGAGTGAAGAATATCAAATGTCTATGATGGGAGAATTGAAATTCTTCTTAGGTCTTCAAATTAAATCAACAACACAATGGCATATTCATATCTCGGGAGAAATACCTCAAGGATGTTGAGGAAATTGGCATGCAAGATTGCAAAGGCGTCAAAATTCCTATGCCCACAAATGGCCATCTATGCCTTGATGAAAATGGTATTGACTTGATCACAAGGTATACGCTCCATGATTGGTTCTTTATTGTACTTATGTGCATCTAGGCGGATATAATGCTTAGTGTTTGCATGTGTGCCCGATTTCAAGCTACAGAAGGAATCACACCATAAAATTTGTGAAGCATATTCTTGATATCTAGCTCACACACCAACACTAGGATTATGGTACCCCAAGGGCTCTACTTTTGATCTCATTGGATATTACGACTCGACTATCTTTGGTGATCGTGTGGACCATAAGTCAACATCTGGTACTTGTCATTTCCTTGGGCGATCTTTGGTCTGTTGGTCCTCGAAGAAAGCAGAACTGCGTATCCTTTGTCTCTGCGGAAGCTGAATACATTCTGCTGGCTCTTGTTGTGCTCAATTGTTGTGGATGAAGGAAACTCTCAAGGACTACGGCATCAGCGTGAAGAATGTGCCTCTCTCTGTGACAATGAGAGTGCCATCAAGATTGCTCACAACCAGTTCAGCACTTTCGAAGACAAAGCACATTCAGATTCGTCATCATTTTCTTCGTGATCATGTGTTGAAGGCGACATCTCCATCGAGCATGTGAAGGCGGAAGAACAGCTAGCCGATATCTTCACTAAGCCCTTGGATGAGAAGAGATTTAGCAAGTTGCGGTGTGAGCTAAATATCTTAGAATCTTGAATGTTCTTTGAAAGGACACACATCGACACTTACATAAAATTGATGACTTAGATGTGCAACACATGAAGAAGCGTTTTCTTCAATCAATGAAGAATAACACTCTAAGTGTGAAGAAATTAATGAAGAATTTGATTCTCAGAATCCTCGACAATTATGCAGCGGTGTCTGAAATCATCATTCTTATCGGTGGGTCACGCCACCACCAAAGTTGAAAATCTTCAATTTGAGTTTTCTCAGTTTGAAATTCTTGAGTTTTCAAATTCTTCAACTTTGCAAAATCTTCTTTTTTCCGTTGTCTTTCTTCATTGACTATATATATATATATATATATATATATATATATATATATATATATATATATATATATATATATATATATATATATATATATGGGTTTATGTCCTCTGACATTCACTTATGGCTATTTCTTCAAGTTGCTTTTTACGCTAAGTGAATGTGATGGGACCTTCCCCTCTATGCTATACTCAACCCAATCTATTCACAAATTTTCTTCATGTCGTTCTATTTGAAACTCGTTCAAAATCTTCCTTTGTGTCCTTGTCAATTTGAAGAAATTGCGAATGGAACTTTTAACTTATCTTATCCAAATTTGGCTTTGCCGCTCAAACGTTCCGCATCCCGATAGACTTATCTATTCACCCACGATCTACACGATCTCCACCTTTGATGCGTGGGTGACACATGTCAAGAAGAATGAGAAGGGTCGAGGGCATGTTCATCCAAAATCTTGGTGACGATTTTTCACCGTGGCTATATATACCCCTCTCCCTTCCTCACTTCCTTTACTCCGCTCGACCGCTCTCTCTCTCGCTCGAGCTTCTCAAACCCTAAGCGCCGCCGCTACTCCATCGTCATTTGGTGAGGAAGAGCTTCCTTGCCTCGACCTAAATCGCCATCGTACTTTCAGCGCCGACCATGAAATCTTCACTCCGCCCATGCCGTAGCTATCTTCCTCCGTCGAGTTAGGCGTGGAAGATCTGAGCAGACGAGCTTCAAATCTACACCTCGCTGTTAAATCGTGTTCTTCATTCGGGTAATTAAAAGTTACTTTTATTACTCGCTTTGATTCTCAAACCTTCTGAAAATCTTCAAAGGTGTTTATTCTTCAAATCTTCACACATATGAACACCTTAAATGAAATATGCTCTTGATTCTTTTCTCTAAGCAATGATTTTCTTCAAGATTCCTCAATTGTGTGGATCCTCGATCTATACAACTCTGGAACCTAAGACAAAGATAAGCTTAGTGAAATTCTTCAAAACTCATCTGGTCAAATTCCTCAAACTAGTTCTTTTTGAAAAACCTTACGAGAGCATATGACCTCTCCAAATTCCTCGCAACTATACTCTATTCACGGTACTCATGTCCGCTCTTTGAATCACTAGGTTCTCATCAACTTAACTCATTTGCAGCGTTTCTCGAAGAAAAGTTGCATACTTCTTCGAAGAATTCGATTGTTCAAATTCCTCAATTTGAAGAATATGGCAGAAGGAAAGAAGCCACGAGAAAGGAGGAAAGAGGCTGAGGTCATGACTACATTTGAGATTCTGAGGACATCTATGCTGATTATTGCACACGATGAAGCTGAGTTTGGAAAGAAAACAAAAATCAGCGCAAGGTCGCATTCAAAGGATTGAAAGGAGATGGGCAAGGGAATGGAGAATCTGAGATATGTTACTCCAAAGTACATGAAGAAATTATGCTTTGAATCCTCCATGCCCAAGAGCTCCATTGGCACTGGTCAAAAGGTGAGCCCCACCGACATCAAGCGTGGTGAGGACTCTGAAGAATGGGCCAAGCGCCAAGCCAAATTAGCAAGACAAGCCAGAGGCGGTGAGGAAATTTAATGAGGACTACACTCTGCTTTGCTGCCTGAGGCCTCTGTCAAGCCAAGAAAATCTATGGCAAAAAGCCACTTTACAAGCCAAGTGCTTCACCAGCAGTGCCCTCACGGCCAAGTTCCTCAGCTGTGCCCTCACGGCCAATTCCTCATGCTGCTCCTGCTCCTCCCAAATCCTCAGCTCCTCCAAAGTCCTCAGTAGCTCCGACAAAGTCCTCAGCACCTGTGCATCTAGCCACGTGCCAAATGACTGCAGTCATCTCAATTCCCTCTGGTGTTTCAGCAAGTTCTTCAGCTGCACCAAATTCTTCATCTGGCCCAACTCTGCTGAAGACTAAGGCCACAGCTGGACGAGGTCCTCGCTCAAGTCCCAAGAAGAAACAGGTCGCCTTCCAAGAGCCACCTGAAGATAATGAGGCTTGAAAGTGCGTTATATCGACTAGAGGGGGTGAATAAGCGATTTTAGAAATTTTACAAATTCTTCTTTGAGGAATTTGCTGGTGAGGAAATTCCTTAGCGAAGAAATACATGCAGCGGAATAAGTACTCAGAATTAAGCATAGCAGATTGAGCATAGTCATCATGATGAAATGAAGACAATCACAGTCTGAAAGCGTAATCACGAGGATAACACAAGATGAAGACAAAGCGGTGAAGAAATTGAGTGAGGAAATTGAGAAAGTCTTGATCAAAGTCTTCAAACACAGATATGAACAAACACTCAACACAATAATGAGGAAATGAAAGGGTTGAGGAAATAGAACCCGTTAGGTTGGTGAAGACAATGATTTGGTAGACAAGTTCAAGCTTTGTCTCGGTTATGCGTACAGTTGGGCGGTTGAGTATTTAAACTTCGAGGACACAGTCCGGACACCCGGTCATTGAGCACGCGGCTCGGGACACCAAGTCCTCACCGTATTCTCCTTGAACTAAGGTCACGTAGACCTCGTCCAATCACTCGTGGTAAGTCTTCAGGCGACTTCCAAACCTTCACATACTTGGTCACTCGGCGATCCACAATTCCTCTTGGATGCTCTAGACCTTGGCGCCTAACCGTGCGGAAAAAGCACAGTCTTCAAAGGTAACAAGCGTCGGATCCACGCAGGATCAATTTCTTGATGATGCTCAATCACTTTGGGTTTGTTAGGGTTTGGTTTTGGGTTTTCCTCACTTGATGATTTTCACTCAAAGTCCTCGGAGGATGGGTTGCTCTCAAATGACAAGTGTCAAGTTCTCTCGGGCAACCAACCAACTAGTGGTTGTAGAGGCTATTTATAGCCTAGGGAGCAGCCCGACATGATAAGACATAAATGCCCTTCAATGATATGACCGTTAGGTGGATAAGATATTTGGGACAGGTGGCGCAGCCCCCAGCGATCGGAAATTTGAGCGTCAAATTCCTCGGGGCTATCATGTTCCTCCTTTGTGTAGGCAATTCGCCTTGGCGAATTCCTAACTCCTCGATCGAGAACAAATTCCTCGGTGACCGGAAAGAGCCGTCTACATCCTTTGAAGAAATTGTTGAACTGTATGAGATTTCAAAAGCTTCACTCGAAGGGATTGGTAGGTGTAGGATTTTGAGTTGAGCATCACATGGAAATTTTTCATTTGTATTTCCTCGACCCCTTTAACGATCGCTGTTTCCTATGACTCAATAAAGAAAATGAAACTACGAAAACAAAAGTCTTCACGGTTCATGTTCCTCAGCGAATACCAAGTCTTGAGGATCACACCAATTTCTTCACTTTTAAAGTCTTGAGAAAGTCTTGAGAATATCAAAGTCTTGAGTTGAAGAACTTCATTTTAGAATTAGACTTTTCTTTGTAATTATCAAACTCCTCATAGACTTATAGACCTGTGTACACTTACAAACGCATCAGTTACTTAACCTATAAGTCTTCAATACACCAAAATCACTAAGGGGCACTAGATGCACTTACAATCTCCCCCTTTTTGGTGATTGATGACAACATAGGTTAAGTTTTCAACGGGGATAAACATATGAAGTGTAAATACTGATAATGAGGAATTTGAATGCAAGATATAGAAGAACTCCCCACGAAGATGTGCGAGTGAGAATTTGCTTTTGAGGCAATGCACATTTGAGGAATTGAATCATGGAGATCTCCCCTATATCTTGTAATTCATACGCATTTGACATATAATATGAGAATTTGAAATGCATGATGAAATATGGTGCTTGATGCTATGCAATGCATGCATAAAAAGTATCGAGCCCAATGCGTATGAGGAATTTGAAACTTTTCATGAGAATCGAGCCCAAATCGATTTGAAGATTTTCAAAGGACTCGGCATAACTACTATAATCAGATCATAGAGCAAGAGCATAATGCATCAAAAGTATCAAAGCACCATCGGGTTTAAGATTACAACTCGATCAATAAAAGGTTTGGAAGAGCGAGTTGTAACAATAAAATCGTATATAGACAAAAACGAGACCGGCGAAGACTAACTCAAATTTCTCCCCTTTGTCATCGAATGACCAAAAGGATCGGCGAGGACTAACGCTCTTGAAGAATTTCAAGTTGAAGGCGGGGCCTTGACATTAGCCGGAGTTGTTCGTTGAAGTAGGACCAGCGGCGGTGTCTTCCAAATCTTCATTTTCATCGATGTCGCGAGATGAAGAATAGGAGCTAGCCACTAAGGAAGGAACTTTGACCTTCTTGAATTTCTTGGAGGAGGCAGACCAGTCAAATTCTTCCTTGAGTCCCATTGATTGCAGTTCTTCTTCATTGTAGACATGTGAAAGAACAGCCAGTGCGCTTGAAGGTTTCATGAAGATAGTAGTGGTTTTCTTCTTTGCATTGTGAGTTGAGGTCATGTTGTAAAGAAAGAGTACCAAGCGGCGTTTGACCCACTTATGATTGCGATCAACCTTGATGAAGGCGAGGAGTAACTCACGATCAGTCATCACCACAGTCTGCGATTCCTTGAGGATTTTGCTTGGCGGTGGTATTTCTTCTGAGTCATGTGTGGCGAGTCATCATTGGTGGAGTAGGATGCTTTGCTGAAACTGTCCATCAATGGACAAATGCCTTCATCGATCTGCATTGTAGCCTTGCCCTTTTCATCGGTGAGGTAATTGTCCGTTTGAGGACTTGATCGAGGCGAGTAGCTGCAGTGGTTCAAAGTATCGACCTTGTAATTGGTGAAGATCTTGACTGATGAATCTCATAATCCAAGGTGCATAAGGCTTGACTCAAAAGGTGACATGGCAATGTTAGCGAGTTCTCATGAAGAAATCATGGAAATTGGCCAGGAGCGCCATGGATGATGTTGAAAAGCATATTCTTCATGATGCCAGCGACTTCTTCATCGTTCGAGTCGTGACCTTTGATAGGACTCATAGTCTTCGTCCGAATCCGATATATTGTTCGAGGCACATATAATAATTCCTTGATGAGGAATGTGGTCATGAGGGGCTTGCCTTGGCTTCAAAGGTTTCATCGGCACTTGCATATAGTGATTTGAAAGTTCCTTTTCTTCATAGATCGACATGCACCATCAATCGGAGGGCGAGTGGGAGGCGCGAAGCAATTCACTTCTTTGGTGCCTTGTAGTGAGTGTTTCGGTCATCAATCCAAGACCCATGAATGTACATCTTGAGCGTCTCCGGTGATGTGCGGGGTTGCATAGAAGCTGAAGAATTAGCTCTTCGTTCGATCCACGGATATCGGTGCAGAAATTTAGCGAGTCTGCGTCGTGAAGAACAACGAGGCGGCTCAAAGCACAGCAGCGACTCCATATCCACATGAGGAATATGAGCATGATCGAAGATTTTGTCCTTGTTGAAAAGCGAGGAATAGAAGTTGGCTTGGTGGCGGTCGAAGCGCCTCTTCCTAATCTGGCGAATCATAAGGATTATATTCGATGAAGAACACATGCTCGGCAAAGAAATCTTCAGCCTTGAACTTTTGCTTGGTGAGAGCGGATTCTTTGCTTGGGCGGAGGGTGTCGATGAGTTGCATCACCACCTCGGGAATCGTAAGTTCAGGTTCTTGACTGAGGAATTTCTTGTTCCTCAACGGGAGCGATCGAGGATTAGCGAGCAGTTTCATCGGCACTAGTGGCTGGAATTTCTTCATGCGAGAACCGGTGGGTTGATTTTCTTGAGTCTATTTGGACTGATGCATGCGGGGAGTGAGGAACTTGTTGGAGCGGGGTGAAGAGAGGTATTGGGATCTTGACTTTCCGAAAAGTCATCATTGATCCTTTGAGTGGTGCATCAATATCCACATCTTCATTTTCAATTTCCTCGATGCCAACGAGGAATTTCATGGTCGATGAGGAAATAGCGGGGATGAATGGATTGCTTCCACTTCAATTTCTTCATCAATTTTCTCGATGAAGCAGCAGATTGATGTTCTTGATCAGATCGATTGGGATCTCATATTCTTCTCCAAAAGAACGACTTCCTTTGATGGTATGGAGTAATTGGAACAGCATCAATTGGGTTTTCAAATGAGCTGGTCATTGGCTTCATTTCTTCGGCATGAGAAGAATCTGGCCTGGTGATGCTTTCCTTTTCTTCACTGAGCTCGTTCCATGCCTTGGTTTTCTTCATCGAAGCGGATGGAAGAATTGGAGTTGGAATTGGCGGGGAGGCTGAGGAATTTGGTGCAGTTTCTTGAGGGCAAGCGATGCAGTTCCCTGTCTTGGCGAGTTTCTTGAGGCGCACCACTAGTGGGTGCCACAGCAATTTCTTCAGCGGCTGGGATGGGATCATCAGCCCTGGAATCAACATTTTCTTGGCGAGGCTGAGGCGGGGCTTCGACTGAGGAATTTCAAGTTGCAGTGTGCAGCACTCGTGATTTTCTTCGTCGGATCGGCGAATCTGGTCTTGACTCCTTGCCAATCAGCATAGTATGTGTGAAGTTCTTGCTGAGGTTTTGAATTTCAGTTTGGATTTGGAGGAGTTCCTCGGTGTCATCTTGACAGCGTTTTCTTGAGAACTTCTCCTTCTGTATTGAGCCTTTTGATTTCCCTCGCCTTCTCAAACTTCCATTTTTCTTGCGATGAAGTGAGTCAGGCATGACTTTGACCAGTGTCAAAGGAAGATCGAGCGAGGGTATTGGGATCATTGTGCGAAGGTCAATGAAGTCGAGGACTTTCTTGGATCCGATGGCGATTGCACAGATGTACCCTTGGCTCTAGCGGCCCTAACTTGGCGGTCTCGATGATTTCTTCAAGTTCTTCATCGGATGCCTCATCATCGAGATGTACGTGGACTACAAGCTGTTTCTTCCTTGGGCTAGGCGAGGACCCGTCCATTGTTGCTTTTGTCTTGGTGAGTCGGGCGGATGAAGAATTGGGGCAGGTGAGAACTTGCGGAGATGCACGAGGCAATTGAAAACAAGCAGTCCTTTGACATGTAGCTAGGTGCACGAGGCTGAAGGTTTGGGCGAGGCGATTGAGGACTTTGGTGGAAGCGGCGGTGTGAGAATTTGCTTGGAGGTGCTTCTTGAGGAACTTGGCCGTGAGGCGCGAGATGATGAAACACTTGGCTTATTAGCAGACTTCTTTGCATTGATTTCCTTGGTTTGACCGAGACCTCGATGGCGGCGGCGTGGCAGAATCCTCATTGAATTTCTTCTTTGCTTCCTTTGCTTGCTTTGCCAATTTGCTTGGCGTTTAGCCCACTCATCGGAAAGTCCTCACGCGTTTGATGCTAGTGGGATCAGCTATTTGGCAGGTGCCAAAGGAGCTCTTGGGCATGGAGGATTCAGCGAATTTCTTCATGTACTTAGGAGTTACATATCTGTATTCCTTCCATTCCGTGCCCATCTCCGTTCAATCTTACGAATCGCACCTTGCGTTGATTTTACTTTCTTCATCCGGTGTGCGATGAGTCAGCATATATTTCCTCGAGGATTTCAAGCTGTCATAACCTCGGGTTTCTTTCCTCCCTTCTGCGGCTTCTTACCATCTGCCATTTTTCTTGGTGAGAAATTGAACAATTGAGTTCTCTGAAGAAGTGTGCAGTTTTCTTCGAGAGCTGCAAATGAGTTAAGTTGATGAGAACCTAAGGATTCAGCGGCGGACATTTGTACTGTGAGCAGAGTATAGGTGCGAGGAATTTGGAGAGGTCATATGCATTCTCGAGAAGGTTTTCAAAAGAACAAGTTTTGAGGATTTTGACCAGATGAGCCTTGAAGAATTTCAATAAGCGTTCTTTGTCTTAGGTTCGAGTTGTATAGATCGAAGATCCACACAATTGAGGAATCTTGAAGAAAATCATTGCTTAGAAAGCGAGTCAAGAGATTTGAGGTGTTCATATGTGTGAAGATTTGAAGAATAAACACCTTTGAAGATTTTGAAGAAAATTTGAGAATCAAAGTGAGTAATAAAGTAACTTTTAATTTACAGAAGTGAAGAACACGACGAACTGAGATGAACAGTTGGGAAGTTAGTCGTTCAGATCTTCCCGCCCTAACTTGGCGAGAGGAAATCAGCTCTGACGGCGGTGAAGATTTTCCACGAGTAAGCCGCAATCGTCGGCGAAGAGGTCAAAGCGGTGAAGCTTTTCCTCACGGCTGACGATGGAGTAGTAATGGCGCTAGGGTTTTGAGGAGCTCGGCGGGAGAGAGGTCGGCGAGTAAAAAAAGTGAGGAAGGGAGAGAGGTATTTATAGACCACGGTGAAAAGCGGATCGTCCGAAGATTTAGGGCGAACATGCCCTGACGCTTCCTTCTCCGACATGTGTCACCCACGTCTTGTGTAGTGGAGATGCGTGTCTGATCGTGGGTGAATATAATAATGCATCGTGGGATGCGGAGCAGTTTAAGCGGTAAATGTGAAGGTTTGAATAAGATTTGTTTTAAAAGTTCCGTTGCACCTTCTTGTTTGTCAGGACCACGGTGAAGAATTTGAGCGAGTTTCAAAGTAGAAACGCACATGAAGAATTTGTGAATGGATTGGGTTGAGTATAGCATAGAGGGAAGGGTCCGATCACATTCACTTAGTAAGCGACTTGAAGAAATAGCCATAAGTGAATCTTGTAGAGGACATAAACCCATATATATAGCCAATGAAGAAAGACTACGGAAATAGTGAAGATTTTGCAAAGTTGAAGAATTTGAAAAACTGAAGAATTTCAAAGCGAGGAAAAACTCAAATTGAAGATTTTCAACTTTGGTGGTGGCGTGACCCACCATATAAGAATGATGATTTCAGACACAGCGTACAATTGTCGTGGGGTTACGAGAATCAAATTCTTCATTAATTTCTTCACACTGAGTGTTATTCTTCATTGATTGAAGAAAAGCGTTTCTTCATGTGTTGCACATCTAAGTCATCAATTTTGCATA